>PVKE010021469.1:0-10399 GCA_004027555.1 Craseonycteris thonglongyai | reverse complement strand
GGCTGTATAAATGCACTGACTCAGTTCCAGCGACGTTTGTAAATGGGATGTGGCCCGCATGAATCTTGCCTGTTGCACCAAATGGCCCATGTTTTAATTGAGTTTGACACCCCTGTTATAGATGAAGAAACTGAGGTAGTAAAAGGGTAAATTATTTGCCCTTGGCCAAAGAGTAGGTCAGGAGTGAACCCAGGATTTGAACTCAGGAGCTATAATATACTTACTCTCAATCATAAAATAATATTGAATGTCAACTGTAATTGGAAAATTAAATCAATCCATCAATCAATCAGTCAATAACTTCTGCAGCAATTAACTATTCACCAATCAATATTCCCCAAAACCATAAGCTTCTAGAGGAATGGGATCTCTTTCTATTGTTTTTCCAGCACCTAGTATCTCATTCACTGAGTTTGTGTTCAGCAAGTGGTTGAAAGATGAGAAATGCTTATATTTTATATTTTTCTTAATTATTTCACTTATAAGAAATGTTTACAAGGGGAAGCTGGGATGGCTCAGTGGGTTAAGTGCTCTCTTTGAAGCCCCAGGGAAATGAGGATTGAATCCCAGTCCCAGCCAAGGCAGACCCATATGCTGAACTGGGCTGTGCCCCCAGCCCAGTTCCTGCCCTGTGCAGCCCCGCGCCCACCTGTAGAGTGAAACTACTGTATATGGAAAACTCATACTGTCAACTATGGAGACTGCTCCCCTTCTCTCTGTCTCTCGCTATATGTCTCTCTCTCTCTGTCAAAAAAACAATAAAAATAAATCTTTAAAGAAATGTATACAAAATTTAACGAACTCACAACTCAGAGTTTTAAGATAGTCATTGTTCATCTCTATATCTTTAAGTCCTAGCACTATATTTACAAGTTATTTGATCTGTTCTCAAAAGAAAGAGACTGAGTGAATGAAGAAGTTTTTCTCAGTAATCTTGATGTCAATGATCATACTGGTACTTCAGTTAATCCATAAAAATTGGAGTGAACCACACAGATAAAGGTGTGCCCACCTAATTGAGCCATGTGTGCCTAACACATACCCAAAGCCAAACCCTCAGATTTCTTTCTGCATAAAGAAAAAAAAATTGGTGTGACACCAATAATTAATGGCCTTCTATCTTCCCCTCAAGTTCCAATAAAATTAGGCCTCTGTGTTATTTTCTTAATTTACTATTACTCGCCTACTTAAAGAAAAAAAACACACACACAAGATTTAAGATTTCAGAATAAGTAATATATAAATAAAGGCTATTTAAAAATAAAATCAGAGGGGACTAGAGATTATATAAAGAAAAAAGACTGACAATGCTGTCCAAACCTAAAAATAGAGTTGATGTGGTCACACCCCTTCTTTAGACCTCCTTTGGCATCTAAATATCTCTATGGTTCTTCCAACCTTCCACTAGGAAGGCACAGTGGTAGCTGAACTTCTCTGACCTCTTCTATAAGATCAGGAGATCTGCAGGGTAGGACTGTGTCTTGTACATCTCTGCAGTCCCAGCATGCAGCACTTGGCCTAGTGTTGTGTGGATTAGGTAACCGGGAATTTGAGAGCTGTTAAGCTCTTCTTAGAGCATTTCTATATTTCTGGAACACAGCATAGGGCCTGGAAGCAGGAGACACTTCATAAACACCTGTTGGGTCAGTTGACTGAACTGAACTTGAATTAAAAGTTCAATGTTGGTATCTGCACTTTGGACTCCACCCAACTCTGTCCCTTCAAACCTCTTCAAGAAATCTAAGCACAGTCTGCTACTCACTCCACAGCCTTGGCAGTACATCTAATATCAGGCAGTGTTATCTCTGAAATGTTCACTAGAACCATGAATGGTGCATATCACTTTCTCCATTTTTTACAATAAAAAGGTCAAAGCCTATAAGAGGTTGAATTTTTTTTTCAAAGTTACACAGATACTTAAGTGATGGAACCAAGTTTGGAATGAGGAGCTCTGTCTGGACACAAAACCTGCATAACATCCTTTTGCCTCACTCCCCAGACATGCAAATGTGTGTGTGTGTGTACACATACACATGGCCTCTATTAGTTTTGGCCTGCAAGAAAGACGGCTCAAAAGATACACATGCCTAGAGTCAAAGCCAATCACGATGTCCTGTGTTCCTCTTTCATTAAATTTGTTTGACATATATACAAATAAAGGCCATTTTAAAATAAATATAAATGGGACTGGAAATTATATAAAGAAAAACAACTGACGATACTGTCTGGGAGAGAAAGCAGGGGTCTACAGACTTTTTCAGTAAAGTAAGTATTTTAGGCTTTGCAGACCTGATGATCTCTGTCACAGTTATTCAGCTTCATGCTCGTGGAGCTCAAAGCACTGACAATATACAAGCAAGTGAATGCAACTGTATCCCAATAAAACTTTATAAAAACAAGCAGACTGGATTTGACCCACAGTAGTTTGCCAATCCCTGAGATAGACACTAAACACAGAAATAAATGGAGATTATCAAAAAGTATGGGGATAAAGCTAAATTCTATGGGGGGAAAAAGCAGGATAACACGAGACAGAGAGAATGAGAGGCAAGTTTAAACTGAGTAGCAAGGGAGGAGATAACATTTGAGGTGATACCAGAATGTGTCGAACCAGCCACGCCAAGATCCTGCGAAAGAGTTTTCCAAATAGTGGGAAGGGCAAGAACAAATTGCCAAAAATAGTAGGTGTCTTGAGAACAGACAGAGGGCCAGCTTGTGTGGAATACGAGTAGTAAGAGGTCAAGTCAAAGGCTGGACAGGACCAGATCACATTGACCTTAAGGGCAGGGTGAGGAGGTGGAATCCTCTCAGGGCGACACTAGATGTTTGGGGGGCTTTTCACAGCCTGTGCCTTGCTGTAGTTTACATGTTGGAAAATATTCACTGCAGCTAGAGACACAGAAGCAAAAGGAGGAAAAGCAGAGGAATGGCTTTTGCATGTGGAGCGGGCAGAGCAGAGACGAGGTGTTAGATTCCAGTGTGACTTAGCGGAGGAAGTTGTGGCAGGGCCACATGGAGGGTAAAGACAATGGAGGACTCCAGCATGTGCTCATCTGGTTTGATGTATTGACACAGAACAATGGCTACGGTTGAGCAGGATCGACGTAGGTCAAGGGGAGTGGCACAGACAGAACGCGCAATTGGTCCGGGCGCTCTGAAGAGGGACCCTAACCAACCAGCCAGGCGGCTCAACTTAGAGCGCTCTGCCAGGGAGCACCTGTTGTATCACATGGCGTTTTGAAACATGCAAACCAGACAAGTAGGAGCTATTCCAATTCCAATTTCTGGTCACCAAAACACCAAAGAGTAAGGAAGCGAAAATACATGACCAGCTCAGCTGGGACCCGTTTGACCTAGTGACAAAAGCTCAAATATTCTAGGACATTCTCCACAACAACTCACTGGGCTCTCAAGAATCACACACAGTAGACTCTCAGTTAGCCGAAAGCCAAGCACCCAGTGAAACTCTCAAGCAACTGGTAAAGAACATCAATTTTCTTTTTGCCAGTTGATTGGGTGTTTTGCCACTTGCTTGAGAATGCCAGGTACATTTATCCAGCATCTACCAATCCCCACAGGTGCCGGTTAACTGAGGTTAACTTGTATTTAGAAGACTTCCAAAGTGTTTGGAATGTGAATGAATACAAGACATTCTTTCCTGGGGGAGGTATAGGTCTGGGGAGACAGCCGGAGGCTGGCTGAGGAAATTGGTCACTGCTTTAACGCTCTAAACGGCTGAGGAACAGGCTAATTCCATTGCAAGAAGCTTGAAGCCTTTCACTAGGAGAGAGGCATACTTTCTGTTCTCTCATTATCAGAAATGCTGTCAGGCGCATAGTAAGAATTATGTAATAGGAAGCAATACTTTCCGGCCATTTCTCCATCCTCCGGTTATATAATAATCGTGCCAAGATGAAGTGGCCAACGACCAAGCCGCAGAGATGCAACCCTGTCAAGAAAATTTATAGTTTACACTTCCTTTTCTTTTTTTTTAGCAAGTCCTCCCTACCCACTCTGTTCCCCTTCCCTCATGACTTACCAACATGCCAGTCTCCAAGCTGACTTTTTTTCCTCACTAGGTGAACCTGTTCCATTCACGAAAAAAAAAGGGGGTGGGGGTGCTGCTTTCATTCATTCATTCATTCATTTACTTATTCAGCCAATCAGTTAACAACTAATTCTTTAATAGCCTACCTTGTAGGAGTTTCTGCAACAAGATGAAAAGAAGAAGCTTCAAATCATGTATGTGTGCCTACCAGCTAGGAGCCCTGGGACAAGGGATTAAACTCTTTGAGACATGTCTACAAAATGGGCTAAGAAGGCCAACCTAGTGGGGTTCTTGGGAGAATTAGAAGTAAGAGAGGCAAAGCACCTCCTTATAGCTATTCTTCTCCTTCTTAATATTAGCATGCATTTGGAACCAGGATTACCAAAAAAAGAAGTCTCAGCTCTAAGAAAGTTTAAATCCAATGGGGGAAGACACTGAAGTGAAAAAGGAAAGCACAATTATAATCTGGATATAAAATGTACATTGCTCAAAGTAAGGCTAGGATGTCACAGGGACAATGAGAAGGAGTACCTAACTCAACCTGATCTCTTTCAAGCCGTAGCATTTCATGTCATGTATGCAATTGTAGGGCCCCAAAATAACTGAATTAAAAGGGGGTCAGGACCTCAGCATTGTAGGAATTTAACACCACGGGTATAAAAATTGTCAATCCCAGGGATTCAAATATCCTTTAAAATTTAAAATTCACCAACCCAATTCACCATACTGACAGAATAAAGGAAAAAGCCATATGACCTACTCAATTAGTGCAAACAAAGCATTTGACAAAGGTCAAAGCCTATTCTGGATAAAAATTCTCAACAAACTAGGGCAAGAAGGAAGTTCCACCAGCAGATACAGAACATCTATGGAGAATCTACTCCACCATCACACACAATAGTGAGCGATGAAGCTTTACTTCTGTCTTTGGAAACAAGGCAATGATGACGGCTCTCACCATTTTTAATCAACATTTTATTAGAAGTCACAGGCAATGCAATAACATAAGGAAACAAAGAGAAGTGATATGCATTAGGTAGGGAGCAGTACAATTTTTTATTTACAAATGACCTAATCATATATAAGGAAAATCTTACCTAAGCAATCTGTAAAAATAAAAAGCTATTGGCATAATAAGAGAGTTTCAAAAGGTCACAGGATAAAAAGTCAGCATTCAAAAAGTAATAATAAATTGAATTTTTCTACACCAGCAACAAACAACTTCAGATAAAATTTTTAAATACTATTTATAGTAGCATCATAAACATAGGATCACAGGGATAAATTTCAACCATGTGCAAGACCCATACATTGGAAAGTATTATACACTCAGGTCGATTTCCCCCCAGTGATGGTGAAAATACTCCTTCTGAGATATACGAGGGCTATCTGGAAAGTATCCATCCATGTAATATGAAAAATAGGGGCATTTATGGCTGGATTTTTTTCTAGACAGCCCTCGTGTATCTCGCTACTTGACTCCCCTTTCTAACACTCTGCAATGTGTTCCGCTGTCAGATAAGGCCCTCTATGTATGACTTTCGTTAATGTCTCCAAACTCATCTCACTCAATGCTCCCTGGATGCCTGTAAGAAGCCATCACTCACTTCTCAGGATTGTTTATGTCAAATATCCCCTCTCCTTCTCCCCACACCCTACTTTTTGCATTCACTG
Organism: Craseonycteris thonglongyai; assembly: GCA_004027555.1. Lineage (NCBI taxonomy): Eukaryota > Metazoa > Chordata > Mammalia > Chiroptera > Craseonycteridae > Craseonycteris > Craseonycteris thonglongyai. The sequence continues at coordinate 4,677 of PVKE010021469.1, read as the reverse complement.
CTCCATACACTCACTAAACACAAATGATTTCCGCTTGGCCTCTTGGTAGTAGCTGCCTTTTTAGACAGTAGTACTTTATTCACTGAGTTTTATCAACAAAGAGGAATTTTAAATGAGTGGAATATGTATATATACTAATTGAATATCTTAGCTACCGTGGAATGAACAGTGTCTCAGCTCTCTTGGCTTTGTAAACTGAGGGCATTAGACCTCATTTTAGTGCTATTTACTGACATCATTCATTGGACCCTAACAGCCACAGGCATTAGCAACTTGTAACTCTCTGTCTTCCTTGCACGAAATGCCATGAGGTGGCCACGTACTGAATTTTGTCTGCTTTTGACTGGTCAGAAGCTCTGGATTTTGTGCAGTTTGCCTGAGCTGAACCATGCACCCTCTTCCCCTTCACACTTTTCATTTTCTGTATCTAATCTGCTATGTCTTAGGAAACCACACTATCAAGTGAGAACTGTCTCTTAAGTAAGAAAAAATAAGGTCTGCACCAAATGGCAGAAAGTGCATCACTTGACACTACGGGCTTTTGGACAGTGCCTTTAGCATCCCTGTGTCTTTTTGTGTGCACTTTCTGGTTCTCAGATGTTTGTCACAGGGCCAATGTGGCCAAATAAGTGACCTCTGAATGAGGAAGGTCTTATCAACATCCTAGTAAATGACTGGGTGAGATGCCCTAGTGCTGGCTCATTAAACCATTCAGACTCATGTCACATCTGCTCCCACACCTCAGGGACACTTTCCAGAAGGTTATCTTCTCCATTTCTGCCTTCTTAGCAAAACCGAATTATGACAGGACACAAATATGTTGGGAAGGGAGCCATCTTGTCATGCTGCAAGAAGGAGCCATTCTTAATCAGTGTCATCCCAGCCTCTGAGATTTGCCCAGGTTGACTCTCATTCATCAACCTAAAAAGTGCATCCTTTGGTCTGCGTCCCCCTCAAGGCCAAGGTGCTAATATGATGAAGAATTTAGTACTGCTCTTCCCAGAAACAGCATAATTGGGCTTTCAATTAAAATTATAAAGGGAGTATGTCAGTTATTAGTAACAAAGAAGTGAGAAAATCCAATTGTTTTTAATATCCACTGTATGTTAGATTCTCATTTACCGTATCTTTCCAATCTCAGCTCAAGTTTCCCTCTGATCTCCCCTGAACCTCTTCTCCCATCTACAATGAAGTTTTTCTCCCAGTTGCCCAGGCGGCCATCTATAAAGCCAACAAAACAATTGTGCTAGTTTATTAAACTCATGTATTTACTACTGCAACTCCCCACTAGGCTCTGAGCCTCTTGAAGGTAAGAATTGGATCTTGTTTATCACCATCGCGTCCCCAGAACCAGCTCACGAACAACATACATAAGGTGTTTAATTAATGTTTGAAAGCTGGAAGGGAGTGTGCTCCTAGAAGACCTAAGTGCTCCCTTGTTTCCTTATCTTCCCTTGGTCCAAGTCATTCCAGATGGGTTGGTCTCACACCTGCCTCACATCACAATTTGGGGTGACATGGATCTTGTAGCATTCAAGAAAGCAACTTAGGTTCCAAGAGAGGGTCACTGTGCAACAGTTCTGCTTAAATCTTACTTTTTCATTTCATCTTCTGTAAAGGACAGAATGCATTTCTGAAAATTGTTGGTGTGTTATTTGCAAAAGAAAACTTGCATACCCTAGGCAGCAACCCTATAACTGACATCTAAATCTCTTCACAGATCCTCTGAAGGTGGCCATGCAGTGGGCATGGCAGGTGGAACTGGCCAGGGGGTGCTTGACAGCATGTCCTAGACTGACCAGTTGAAAACATGTTTGTCTTTGGACAGGTGATGCTACTTCTAGGATTTATCTGAAGGATAAATCTGATAAATCTGATAAATGTGCATGGATGCTCATCATAGAATTAAATACACATATTAGCAAAAATCTAGAAGCAGCTCAAAGGGCCAAAAACAAGCAAAGAACATGTGATGCATCTATAGACTTGGATATGAGGCAGCCATTAATATGTATGTTTTCAAGGAATATTTACTATCATGAGAAAGTGCTCACAACATAACATTGGTGGCCAATTAACATTATAGAATGTATATACACCTACATATATGTACAGTTGAGAGAATTATATCTATATTTGGGGGAGGGCAGTACAAACACATGAATGTATACACATACACACACAGTATTCCCTCAATTATAAATGTTAGTAATTAAAACTCACCATTCATTTAATACCAAATTTGAGTGTGTATAAACACTATGACATGAATATTATAATAATGTAATATTGTTGGAAATATATAACAGTTCAAGAAGCATTAAAATGCAGGGGTAATCCCACATTTTTTCAAAGAGAGAAAATAAAACCACATGATTTCAGATTTAGAAAAATAACATATTTAAGTATATGTTAGTCAGTGACATAGTGAAATATTTGAAAATGTTAATGATGGTTGTCTCTGGAGTATTTCTATTTTTTGACATTCTACAAAATTTTCTGAATGGATCCTATCTCATCCTTCAAGATGCTCAGAGCCTGGTAGAGGCAAACAGATGCGTAAAGCAATGTTAGAAAGATTGCAAGTATGTGACAGTATCTTTGGGGTTCAAAGAGTTGACAGTGATCAATTTTATGAGAAATGATGTGGTATCAAGGAAGGTTTCATCCAGGGGTGATGTTTGAAGTGAATCTTCAAAGCATAGCAGAGGTAGATAGGCAACCAGTGAGAGAAGGACATTGTAAATGGAGAGAACAGCCTGAACAAAGATATTTCAAGATTCGGCTGGTATGGGACCTAAAATTGAAATACCTGGAATAGTCTACAGCACAAAGCACATGCTTTAAAAAAAAGATAAAAAGAAAGAACGAAAACCTGTGAAATGAATGCAGAAATGTAACAGGATTCAGTTTTTCTAGTCAACCATTGTCTTTATGTTCTTCTTCTAACTTCTGTTTTTAAGAAAACATTTCCTTGGTAGAGTTATCATTGGTTACTCTATATTCTACTTCAATGTCAATGAGTTAGATTTGAATACCTAAGAGACTCTTAACATTTTACAGAGCTTGAACAAAGAGTTGAATTTTTAATTTTATCTCCGGTAGTTACCAGCCTTGTGACCTCAGACAAATGGCTTGAAGTCTGAGAATCTTGGTGGGGGAGGGAGGGTCCATCTGTAAAATACAGACAGATAATTATATCTTCCCTGACCTAACAGAATAAGAGTTAAAGCCGTTTGTAATATCTAAAAGTCTATACTGCTACAAGAGATTATCACTTGGGAGTGGAAAGGAGGGAAAAAGAGAAGAAAGTTTCTGCATAGAGGAGGCGTTCTGAATCTCACTGTTTTGCCTAACCTCATAACTTTGCCCTCATCCATTCTTCCCTCCAGTTTACTTCTTAAAGAGCCATGCAACCAAGTGGTCACAAAGCTAGGCATAAGTGTCATTTGTACTTCGAAGATAATAGTCAGAAGACCCCTGCATGGGGAGAACAGCCAGAGCAGGCTTGAGAAGCCAGAGCCAGTGCAGGGTTAGATGGCTCATCACGCCCCCACCCCCTTCAGTATGATTAACTCTTCCTTCACAGGCCAGGACGTGAGCATTCATCTTTTGGGGACTTTTAACTATCAGTGCCCAGGACTCTTCTCAGGCCATATATCATGGCCCTGGGGACAGAAGGTGCAAACAAAAGTCATCACTTGTGTTGATGTGGTGTGAGGATGATTAATGAAACTCACAAGTGGCCGCCTGGCTCCTGACTCACCGAAGCTCACTAAAGACGCTGACTTGGCTATTTTTCATGAGCCATCTTTCCCACCCCTCTCCCCATGGCTGCTTGCAATAATAGCTTCAGCTTTTGGAGCCTCGTTTTGAAAGGGAGGGAGGGAAAGCATATGCTGTAGTCACCAAACTCACACAGGTGTCTGTGACAGGCTGCACACTTGGCTTTTGATTCTCTGATTACTCCAGTTTTTGTTGAATTTGGAACTTAGTTAGTCACTCAAATATTTATGAGTACCTCCTCTAGGTACTTGGAACACATCAGTAAGTAAAAAAGATAAAATAATTCTTGCCCTGGTATAACTTACATTCTTATAATAGAAGAGAAGTATTTATACATAAATTGTAAAGTATGCTTAAAGATGATGAGTGATGAGGGGGGAATAAAGATCAGAGAATGGGAGGTAAGTAATGGGGTAAGGGACCAGTTCCAATTTTAATTGGAGAGTCAAAGTAAGCCTTGTTGATAACATGATGCTAGAGCAAAGCTTGAAAGAGGAAAGGGCGCTAACCAAACAGGTATCTGAGGGAAGAGAGCTCTAGGGAGTAGGAATAGCCACTGTAATATAGAAGTCCAAAGATGGAAGCCTGTCTGAATTTCTTGAAGAACAGTAAGGAAGCTAGTGTGGTGAGAGAAGCATGGTGAGGGGTAAGTAAAGTAGGGATGAGGTCGGAGAGGAGAGAGGGGCAGGGTCACATGGAGCCTTGGATGACATCATAGGAATACTGGATTTTTCTCTGTACGAGATAGGAAGTCATTGGAAGTTTCTTATCTAATTTGTGCTTTAAAAGAGTCACCCTAGGGGGAGCCGGGATGGCTCAGTGGGTTAGGCGCTCACTTTGCAGCCCCAGGGACTGAGGATCGAATCCCAGCCCCGGCCCGTGCGGAACCAT
>PVKE010021468.1:0-26495 GCA_004027555.1 Craseonycteris thonglongyai | reverse complement strand
CGCACTGTAGATTCATTCACCCCGTCATGGCGTGCCACAGATGCATCACTTCTGCCCTCTTTGATCATATCTAAAAGTTTCACTTTTTCGCTGATGGTCATCATCTTCTTCCTCTTGGGCACCCCGGAGGAAGCTTTCGCAGGGGCACGGCGCTTAGGCGGCATTATAAGGGCTTAATTAATAAAAAATGTTATCGCTTAAACAAAACAAATTATCGCCAACACAACACTAAAATACAGTATGCGAGACAGTCAACATCATGGACAAGACTGGCGAGATACAACAAGAGAAGATGCTAGGTGAGGCTGCGATGATGCGCAGACAATCAACTCACAGGGATAAATCCACTCGTCCTCTCATGGGTCGATGTGGCACCGGAAACCAATCACGCGCCTTTATGAGAGCCCGTGGGATGGACTCTGAGTCAGCTCATCTCTGTGTTTGACATGCAGGGATCCTTCTCTCGAGCGCATCCACATGAAACAACGCTCCTTTCCGCCATATGGCTGCCCACATGGTTGTATTTTTTTGTTTTTATTTTTTGATGACTATTTTGGGAAAACCCGCGAAGCACTGAAGCCACAAACCATGAAGCGCGAAGTGGCGAGGGAACACTGTATTTCAGCTATAAAAATAAATGAGCTATTGAGTCATAAGATTATGAAAGAACTTTATGCCTATTGCTAAGAGAAAGCATATACTTATTGCTAAGAATCTTATTACTATTGCTAAGAAAACCAAACAAAAAGGCTGGAAATATGACCCTAACTATATGATATTTTGGAAAAGCATAAACTATAGAGATAATAAAAAGATCATTGATTTTCCGAAGTTTGAGGAGAGGGGGAAAAAGATTAATAGGTAGAACATGGAAGTTTTAAGGCAATGAAACTTAGTATTCTGTATGATGTAGTAATGGTGGATATGTGATGTATATTTGTCAAAATACATAAAATTGTACAATACATTGAATTCTAATATAATTGCTAAACTTTAGTTAATAGCAATGTGTCAGTATTGGTTCATTAATTGCAACAAATGTATCATGCCAATGTAAGATGTTAATAGAGAAAATAAAATCAGGGGAGAACTGGAGCATATGGGATCCCTCTGTATGATCTTTTCAATTTTCTGTAAGTATAAAACTGCTCTAAAAATATTATTTTAGTTAAAAACTTTACTTTAGTATACAACATGAAGAAACAGATATACTGAAAATTTATCAACTAGCATATATCCCCCAATCTATAAACAGATCACATTAAAAAATTGCTTTTAATTAGTAGCCATGTGAGACTTTGCATACGATTATATTTGTAATTTCTGTGTGATTAGCAAAAACTATTTTTAACCCATATTATGCCAAAATTAATTTTATTACAAAATTTAAAATAATTATATGAATAAAACAAAATACACTCAATCACTCAATGCTTAATTAAATGTAACTAATCCATTTATCTTAAAATATTTTTAATACATATAAAATTAGAGACATTTTGGATAATCAGTTATCAATATGTTCTTTGTACATTTTCTGATAGTAATAAGGGATGGTTTAGTATCTTGAGTCTCTTGCTGTTTTTATTTCTCTAGAGACCAACTTGGGAAACTTCCACTGATCTGTTGAGCACAGGTCTTTCTTTCTCCTCCAAGTTTCTGGGAAATGCTGGGGGAAAAGAGGTGGAAAAGTGGGAAAATCTACTGGTTTTCTAGCAATCATAAGCTCTTCATTTCATCAGTTTCTTTGACTGAGGCTCCTAGTTTCATATAGGCCAAGCCACCTAAAGATGGCTCCTAGTGCAGTAGGACAAAGAAGGGTCATTGTGTAACCTCTCCCTAACTAATAAGAAGGGAGAAGAGATGATTCATTTGTACCTCATCATTCCCTGCAGTATAGGCATCATTTCTGCAGAAGGTAATGATGACAATGGTGGGAAAATAGCCAATCAACACTTTCCCCATCACTTATTCAAACTTACTTTGTTCTGACAGGTGAATGTTCATAATTGAAAATCACCTTGCACCCTCAACTTACGTAAAATTACAAAAAGGAGAAGAATCCAGAATGACAAAAATTTTAGTAGATATTCTACATTAATTAGGATACATCTTTTTTTTTTAAGTTTCATATTTTTGTTTTGGAGAGAAGGTGAGAGAGACAGAAAGTGTGCACGCGTGCGCACACGGGGGGGTAGAGAGAGAGAGAGAGAGAGAGAGAGGAGGGGAGAAAATCTAGAGCAGTCTCTATAGTCTACATCATTAGTCGTAACATAGTTTCATTCCACACAGGTGGATGTGGGGCTGCACAGGGTAAGAACCGAACTGGGGACCTCCTACATGTCAGGTGAGGACCTTCACCACCAGAGTTCAACATATGGATTTGCATAAGCTAGGGGCCAAAATAGATCTCCAGACCTTGTGATTGCAAGGCAAGCGTGCAATCTGTTGAGCTATCCTGGCCTCCCTGGATACATGCTTTTTAAAACATTTTCAGATCTTAGACCTCCAAATTCGGTATCTGAATTCAGAATTTCATAAAGCAACATAGTAAAAGTTTTCAGTTTATAACACAGTTATATATGTAAGTTACTTTGTCATATATTTTATGGAATTCTCAGATCAACTCTGTAATGTACATAAAGTAGATAATATTGTCTTAATTTTCTAGGGAAGAAAATTGGCATACTAAATGGCCTAGAACTCAGGGTCATATCTTCCAACTCTATGGGCAATGCTGTTCCCATGCTGTGGCACTGCCTGTCTCTGCTAGAACTCATAAAAAGAGAATGTGGCTCAAGATTGTGTTTTTAGTGACTCATTTATTAGAGTTAGTGTTTCCATCAATTATAATTCTGTATACTTATTTGTAGTTTAAAATTTCCAATTAAACATGATGGCCTAATAACATCATTTAACTATTGTTTCATGTTTCAAAGGGCAAAAAACCAAACCAGGTAAAATATGCACTAATGATTTCTATACTTAGAGGAAATGACAATGTACCGTAACCTGTGATGACTAAATCCAGAATATGTTGGTTCTCTATTTCTTTGAAGAGAAGAAATTTATGAAGAACTAAATTAAGTGAAGTCACAAAGCACATCACATACCAATTTTGAATAAAACACATTAAAATAATTACTTGAAACAGAAAAGTATGAATTATATATTTATAAAAGTAATATAAACTATATGCAAATAGGTTTTGTCTTGTTTTGTTTATTCATTTTTAAGCATTCAAACAAGATTTTGTTTTTTGTTTCTTTCAACGTCAATTTTGATGACATTAATTAGTGGGAGCAAACACTACTTTAAAACATAGGTGGTAGATGTTATGTAGCAGGATAGGACTTCCAGCAGGGTATGAGGGGTCATAGTGTGGAAGAGAGTTGGGGGTGGTGGAGATTCTAACAAGTGCCCATGTCCCAGGATTGTTTGTTTCATTTTGTGGATTTGTCCATGCTTTTCTGTTTCTGTTGTCATTTCCTCTGCTAGTTCAGAACTGTATCGCCTTGCCTTTCTCAATGATAAGGACTTGCCTTTCTCAATAACATGGCCGTTGTTGTCTTTCAAGATGGAAGAGAGCCACAAGCTAAGGAATTGTAGACAACTTCTAGAAGGTGGAAAGGTCAAGGAAAAGAATTCTCCCATAGAAACTGTAGAAGATTCTGAGCCCCACTAATGTCTTGATTTTAGCCAGGGAGGCCCATTTCAGACTTTTGACATCTAGAATAATAATACATTTATGCTGTCTTAATTTATAGTAATTGTTATAATAGCAATAGAAACTAATACACATGACTTACTTATATCTCTAAAATAAATTAGATGGTTTAATATAGCAGAAATTTATTTTCACACAGTTCTGGAGTCCAGAAGTATAAAATCAAAGCTTTGGCACAGCTGTGCTTCCCATGAAGTTTCTAGAAAAATCTCCCTCTTTGCTTGGTGGCCCCAGATGTTCCTTGGCTTGGAGCAGCACAACTCCAATCTTTGCTTCTGAGTTCACTTGTGTTCAGTTCCTTTCTTCTCTCGTAAAAACACTAGTCACAGGATTAAGGTACATGATAACCTGACATAATCTCAGCTACAGATCCTTGCAGTAATTACTTCTACAAAGACCATTTTTCCTAATAACGTCACATTCACAAATTCTGGGTAGACATATCTTTTGGAGGGACAACCACTCAACCTAATTCACTAGCTTTATGTCTCTTTTTCTTTGTGTATTTTGTTTCTATTATTAAAACAAAGAAGAGAAATAAGGGGAGCACATTTAGGGGACCATTAAGATAGTTTTCAACTTTTATCTACCGTTGATTTATATCAATTATAAAATCTGACAATAGCTATTACTAGTGAGGATTTGGCAACAGCAATTCCCACAGACTAATTATAAATTCATAAGCCAGTTTGGAAAACTTTGTTCCTATCTGCTAAGGTTTCAGGTATACACATTCTACAAGCCAGCATATCTATCACAGGTAAATAATCAAGAGATGCTCTTTTGCATGAAGCAAGCAATATAGGTAAGAATACTGATCTTGTTTGTCAGTAATAGATGTACAGAAGTAAAAATGAACAAATATAGCTATATAGGACAAACTGATAAATATAACAAATATTATATGGAGTCTAAAAAGCATAAATACTTCATGATTATATATGTATAAAATTTTTTTTAATGCAAAATTAAGCCACATCTTTTATGTATCTCTCTAAGGTGTAAAATTGTAAAGAAAAGACACAAAAATTGTTATCAAAAAATCATACTAATGGATAACTTTAAGGAAAGAGGAGTTTGTGATTGCACAGAGGCACCTGCAGTTTCTAGAATGCTTGGCAACATCTTGTTGTTGACTTGTGGGGTGGTAACAGGGGTGGTTTCTTTATAATTATTCTATAAAGTGACTATATACTTATATGTTTTCGGAACCATTTTTTAGGTAGGCAGTACCTCACAGTAAAATTATTGGTAAAAAGTGAATGAATGAAAAGGAGAGGACATACTAGTCTATGCATTAACAGCTCTTAAAGGTGATGAGGAGAGAAAAGGGCAGAAATGAGAGAAATCCTGCTGACATTTGACACTGGACCTTAACCTTCTGTGGGCTGAAGTGATGCTGAGATGAAATGAAGAATAAGAATTGAACGGGTGGGAGTTTGGGGGAGTTGGGGAGATAGGGCACCGCTGGCTTTTGCTCTGAACAAAAGGAGACAATAGAGAAGAGGGAAGAAAATTCCAACTGGAGCAACAGGGGAAAAAAAATAGTTCTTATAGCCATATGGAAGGGGGTAAATATCAAATATAATTTAGAATAAGCTCCTGTACTTTCTGCTCTTATAAAATTGAAATATACTGTGATCAATAGGTCATTAGTAAGCTACAATGAGATTAGGAAATTTTAATGCAATACATTAGCTCAACTGAAAACAGAAATGTCAATTTTACGTTGATGAATATCAAAGAGATATTCATCTGCAATGGAAAATTAGTGTAAACTTGGTTATTAACTTGATGTACAAATTCAACATCTGTCATATTGGGCCAGAGTACTTAATTCTTTTCTTGCTCAGAATTAAATATCACAATTTCTGAAGTGGTTGAAGGAAGAGGCTGCAATCATGTTTTTCACCCATGGGTCTGACTGAGAATTACTTTGATTCTATTTTGTTTGAAACATGTATTCTCTCTAATATAGTTTTCTTTGGAAATACATTCACATGGTCTCATTTCAACTACAAATTCCTTTAATGTAAGAGCTATGTAGCAAGATGGTGCTTTTCTATTTTCTACATGGTTTATCACTTATTCAATAAACATGTATTGGGCATTATTTGCCAGGAACTTACCAAGGTCTAAGGATTCAAACAAAAATAAGACATGGTCTTATATGTGGGTTGAATGGTGGTGCAGGAAAGGGGTTTGATTAATGATGAGCACATGCTTTCAATACAACATGGTAAATACAATTAAAAAAATAATAATGTTTGGGTTCTGAAGCACAGGTTAAGAATACCTAACCTTGGTTTAAAAAAGGAGTGTGAAGTAACTCAGGGAAGTTTTAATAGGTGTAATTCAATTCCTATCAGGAGAATGAATAGTACTAATTAGACTGCAACAGGCAAAATGAAAGGGTATTTTAGGCAGAAAAAGAACTTGAGTAAAGTGAAGGTGATGAAAAACACCACAGTGTGTTCATTTAAAACATGTACTAGCTGTTCAGTGCTGCTTATACACAAACCTTGAGAGAGTTGGAAAGATGATAAATTAGGTCATAGAGTTAGGTGAGAGTTTCATCTTATAGAACTTCTTCACACAAAGTTGAAGATATTGCTCTTTATTCTGTAGTCAGAAAAAAATGTTTTAAGCAGGGACAGGACATGGTCAGATATGTGTTAGGTAGGTCATTCTGAGAATTGTGTGGAGGACAGAACTGATGGAAAATATTACAGCAGAGGAGAACAATATGGAGGCTTCAGAGCAAGCCATAAAAGAAATGATGAAATCCTAAACTAAAGTAGAAATGATGGAGATGGAGAATCATGTCAATGTCAGGAATCCCTCAATGCCAAGCAAAAGAAAACCCAATCCAAAATGCCACAAGCAAAATAAGAATAAAAAGCCCAAGTGTATGCACAAATTGATAAGGGTCACTAATGATGTCACCATCAAACATTGCCTTGGTCCCATATCCAAGCCACACTTCCCCCAATTCAGCTCCATTTTCAGGCTTTTTTTTTTTTCTCTCATAGTGACAAAGTGGCAACAGTAGTTCTAGTCTCAGATTGTTAATCACAACATTTGTGAGATTTTATTTCATCATATCAACAAAAATCACATGTGCAACCCTGAACAAATCACAATGCTGATTATATAAAACAGATGAAAGACAGAGAATTAAGGGAGTCTCAAGTTTTCTAGCATGAAAGAAAAGATATATAGAGAATACCAGAAAAGCAGTATGTGGGAATAAAGATCAGTTCTATTACACCTGAGTAAGATATCTCAATGAACATTCTTAGAAACTTTAGATCACGCTAATAATATGGACTGAGAACCTTTCTTCTAAATAAACAGAAAATCCTTTTGTTACTCTCAATTTTTTTCCTTGCAGAAAGAAAAAGATTGTATTAATAAATAAATAAAAATTTATAAATTAAAAATAATTTAAATTTATTTGAAAAAGAATCTTAGAGATCTGGATCAAAGATATAAATTTGAATATTATCAAAATACAGGGTCCAACAAATATAATGCCTTTTTTAAAGCTTACCAGCTCATAAAAAAAGGGGCATTTGTTCTGCTGGACCCTGTATATATGGTAATTAGATTGATATGTAATCACCCAGGAAGAATGAGAGAAGCATTGTATATTGATGACAAAATACCGATTTATAATAATTATTGTATATCACTATATTTCTGGTTCTCCTGTACAATTTATCTCCTACAATGTTCAGTGTAAAAAAAACCTAGGCCGCAAAGTGATTAAAAATATTGCTTATGTTTAGACAATTTCCAGAATTCAAACACAAGTTATCTGAGGTCACAATCTTGTATTATAACCACTCTAAATACCACTTGTCCAAAGAAGCTTATATTGGTAAAAAATATTGATTTAACACTTTATTTGCCTACCAGTAAAACATTGATATCAAGACTCTGATCTCCTGCTTAAAACATTTTTCTGGCTATAGTATAAAAACCTGGCTACAGGATGAGTCATATCAATAATCAACACATTTTTCTGGTCTCCAAATCCTTGATATATTTTTTACTTTTTATTATTTCATGCTTAAGTCAATATTTATAATGATATTAAGTCTTAAATTTTAAGTTATTGGAGGAGAGGGAAAGAATCTCAGTTTATCTTATTTGTCACAACCCACTGAGACGCAGAACCACACATTCAAACTTAAGCTGACTAATAAGGGCACACATTAACACAGCAGTCAAAACTGCTTAAAGGACTTTTTTATTACTTGATTCAACATTTTGTTTAATAAAATAAAAAGTAAGTCAATGGCATCACCTCTCTTAACATTGGTAGAAGCTGCCAATAGGAAGACAGACTATTTATTAACAAGATCATTACCTATTCTATTTATGAGTCACACACTAATGAATATGAGGGTATTTATGAACAGATGTAGAATCTCAGAATTGTGAAAAGTAACTGTGAATTCATTAGCCTTTTCCTAATTTTCTAACAAAAATGTTGGTATTTAAAGTTTTAAAATAAAATATAACCATACATATGTAGTGGTAATATTTTCCTTATAAAGAATGTAAGAATTACACAGGGCATGTTCATTGGATTTACAATTATTGAGTGTGAACTGACTTCAGCTAATTTTAACCAAAACAATTATCTTTCCATATTGGGGGACTAAGAATTTGTTCTTTCTTTTTTTTCTTGCTGCTTTAAATTCCCATCAAGGATGTACTTTCACTCTCCCTGAGACTATTCTGTATTCAATTAAGGAGACAGATTACGGTATTTACCTCCTGATGGACTGCCATGACTCACCATCACAAAAACCAATATTGCATCAAGTGTTGCTCTCCTCTTCCTCTCTGCATAGTCTTTTTCTCTCCTATATGAAATTTACTGGGTATAGAAAAGAGATCTAACTTGAGCTCTCCATATGAACATATACAGTTCAATATTCTTTTCCTAGGCCCAAACCTTTCTAGTATTGCAGAGCTTGAGACATGCCTGGACTTAAAGCCATAGAAATCCTTCCAAGTAGACATCAGTTTATGAATTTAGGACCATGATTTCCTTTATTAATCCACCTGTGACTATCTTCAAATGATTTCAATATTTACAGTCCAAAATCTTCTTCCAACGTCATTAGAAATTTATTCTTCATAAAATAGATACTGTTTTCTTTTTAAATGAAGAGCTGTGAGTAGTTAGAAGATAGGTTTACATTCTCAGTCAGTTTGTGTTGTTAATAATTAGGTATCTCTTTAAAGTAGAGAAAACTGAGGCACATAATAAAGTTTTTATTCAAGGTCAAAAAAAATAAGAAAGCTGCCAAGGCCAATTAAAGTATGAAACCCCTGGTTCCTAGTCCAATTTTTAATCTACTACCATATGACTGATTTGGTATAGTTATTTCACTCTACTCTTTTCCTGAAGGATTAGTAGCACTGTCTTGTGTTACATGTTAATTGAATAAATACATAAATAATATAATTTTTTGCTTTTAAAGAACTTTCTTTAAATTAGGAAGTCACTGATTAAAAGAAAGAAGAAAGAAAGAAAGGAAGGAAGGAAGGAAAGAAGGAAGGAAGGAGGGAAGGAGGGAAGGAAGGAGAGAAGAGAAGAGAAGAGAAGAGAAAAAAGAAAAGAAAAGAAAAAAGAAAAGACGAGAAAAGAAGTCATTCAGTGCTCCCAGTGTCCTAGGTCATTTTGACAAAATCTTAATGCTACATTAGAAAAATCGCTAAGACTCCTAAGTAGATCTGTTCTTGTCAGTAAATATCTTTAACAATATTCTTTTAACTGATAACTTTAATAGGATAGCAGAAACTTATGTTATTAGCTGAACATTATAATTATAATCTTTATGATATTTTATAAGGAGCTTAACATAATAATCATTCTTTCAACAAATTGACATTCTTCACACTTAGAGTTCTTTAGCAAGAATAGCCATAGTTAAATTTTCAAAGCCATCTTGGACTGCAACTTGGATAAGCTTGATTCATATATAGCCTCTAAGCCTGAGCCTCACACAGGACCTGGCAATTTAAATGCAGCCCTATACAAATTTGCAGACTTTCTTAAAACATAAAATTTGTCTGCAACCTTCTTCTTCTTTTTTTTTTTTTTTTTTTAGCTCATCAGCTATGGTTAGTGTTAATGTACTTTACATGTGGCTCAAGACAATTCTTCTTCCAATGGGGCCCAGGGAAGCCAAAAGATTGGACACCCCTGGTTTATACCATGGACTCTGAAAGCAACCCAGGTTTTACACTGCAGCTTTATCACTTTTAGCTGTGGGATTTTGGTGGCTGTAACATACTTTTCTTAGAATCAATTTTCTCTTCTGTTAGGAAAGGATAATAATATTCCTTAGTTAATATAATTGATAATAAATTAATAATCAATTTAATCAATTGATAATTGATTAAACTGGATAATACAAGTTAGAAGAGTCTAATTTGTGCTGAGTGTTAGGTATTACCTATTATTGTATGGATGTTTTTTATCTCATATAACCATAGGGTTTGCATCCAACTTCAGTTATGCCAGCCTCTTCTTTTTTTAAGAGAGTAACTAATTAATTGACATTCACATGATTTTCAATATCTCTTCTTTTGAATTTTACTTCTTTGCCTTGATCTTTTGTTTTGTTTTTATTTTTTGTTTTGTCCCTTTCTCCCTTCCATCTCCTTTTCTTCCCTTTTTTCTTTCTTCCTTTCTTATTTTACAAAAGTTGAACGTCTTTTTGTCCTTCCTCCCCTTCTGCTCATGAATATCCTTCCTGGTATAAACCTCAGGGATACTTTAGAAGAGATTAGAAATGCTTGTCTCTGATTTAATTCTGTTGTAAACCAAAGCTAGAAGCATGGGTGCTGCAGTATCCTCCACCACACACACAGACACACACGTCAAAATATACCCACTGGGGTAAATATATTACTCCTTTTAGAATACGTAGACCCTCCTCATTGAAGAGCCTTTGGGGATGCAGCAAAGCAAAACTGATAAGGACCCAAGATTTGGAGTTGGAAATCAGTCATGCATACTCTCTCTTCATAAACCCTTACTAGTCATGTAGCCAAGATCAAGTTTTCTAAGCTCTTTGAACATTATTAGTGTACTAATCCGTGAACTCTTACAGAGTTATTGTGTTTCAAGAGATATTACATGTAAAGTGCTTAGCACAGTTCCTAAAACATAGTAAATTCTTTAAAATATTAGCTTTTGTCATCACCATCATTATCATTATAAACAGTATTAGTTAATGATAAAACTGGAGATAATTTGCTTTAAAAAGTAAAATGAACAACACTAACTCATCTTAAAACTACCTAGATTTCTTCAATCTTTTCCTCCTATATTCTGGTCCTGTCCTCTTTCACATAGAACTCTCCACCTTGTTTTCTTCAATGTGTTCCTCCTTATTTCCATCCATTGTTTTGTTTTTGTTGTTTTTGTATTCTAGAAAACCTGAATTAACTTTTTCACATGTTTTCCTAAGAAAAAAAAAAAGAAAACAAAAATGATTTTATATGTTTATTTGGGTCATTGAATAATTTTTTGTTCTCCTTATAAATTATATCTCTGCAAACTGTCAGACTTTTATATTTTAGTGATATTTTTCTAGTTTATCAGGTAACTCACCTCCAGTCAAATATGTCACTTATTGCACTGATGGCTGACTGGTTTCCAACATTTTTGTGATTTAAATTTTGTTTCACACTTTCTGTGTGATAAAATAATGTAGGAGAGATTGCAAAAGAAATTTTTTTAGTACTTTAAGTAGTCCTTCCAATAAGTAATTTTATTTTGTCTTCATATATTACTACCCACATAGTTTCTGAAAAATACTTATATTTGGGGAAGCCAGGATGGCTCAGTGGGTTAAGTGCTCACTTTGCAGCGCTGGGGACCGAGGATCGAATCCCGACCCCGACCCGTGTGGAACCATGTGCTGAACTGGGGAGTTCCCCCAGTTCAGTTCTCTCTCTCTGTCTCTGTCTCTGTATCTCTCTCTCTCTCTCTCTCTCTCTGTCAAAAAAATAAATAAATAAATAAATAAAAACTTTAAAAAATATTTATATTTTATTATAATTACTTTCAGTTGTGTTCAAGAAAATCTGGTCTTATCTTTCTGGAGATCAAATTTAATTTTTCTTCACTACCTAGGATGAACTCTTGATTGAGAGATTAACTGAATAAGCAGTCATTTAAATATACAATTTCCTCCTTTTAGCCCTATGTTTATGTTTTAGTATTTATGCTAAAAATAAAAGTATTTTATGTTACTATAGAAATAAAATATATGAGTTGATTCTATTTTAAATGTCATCTATAATTTCATCGATCCTTTATGGGAAACAAAAAGTCTGTCATTTTCCCATTTGGTTTTTTTGTTGCTAATAACTTTTTTGCAAACCCCAAAATTAAACCCAAATGGCTTCCTGGGCAGGAAAATGTAAGTTAAGTATTATTGACATACGCTGGCAAAATATGTGCACAGCAAAAGAAAAGATTTAGGGGATGTTGGAATGGCTCGGTGGGTTAAGTGCTCACTTTGCAGCCCCAGGGTCTGAGTATCAAATCCTGTCCCCGGCCCATGAAGATCCATATGCTGAACTGGGGTGTAGCTCCGGTTCAATTCTCCTCGCCAGGGTGAGTTTCCCACATGGGAGGCCACTAATTCAGCCCCCAGCTCTCGTGGGAGCATGCGTCTCATGCAGGAGGCCCCTGGCCCATTTCCTGCCCTGTGTAGACCCCCTGACCACGTGTGTGGAATGAAACTATGTCAAAAACTGATGAAGTAGAACTATAGAGACTACTCTGGGCTCTCCCCCTTCCCTCTTTTTCTGTCTCTTTCTTTCTGTCAAAAACAATAAAATAAATCTTTAAAACAAAAAAAGGAGATTTAGCCTTGAGTTTTGCAAATTCTGTATAGAAGTTATTCCTTAAGTAATGAAGTGTTCCCATGTACCTTTAGGACATAGAGAGGAGAATTCAAATGGGTAGAAATTTAACTTTATTGTTAAGTAGATCTCTACAGTCATCTCTCAGAGGTAGCTGAAATCAAGAGTGAGCAGGTGACTGAATAAGCCACGGCCTTATTTACTGAAAACCATAATTTAATATTTAATCTCATATTTTGCGTGATAATTTATTAAAATTATTAATAATAGCATTTAAATACAATTAGAAATTTCTCTATTTCAAAAATTGTTGAGAATGCCTAGAAAGACTAATTATCTCAAAATTATGCCATTTTCACTCTTGCTATTTCTTTAGGACACATCACTTTTCAGGTAACCTGGTTTCATAATCAGGCAGTAACCATCTGCCAAAAGTCTTAGTTATTTTTCTTTCTCCTATCTTTCTGAAGCAAAATGCCATGATAAGTATAGAGGCCCCAACTTAGCAACACTTCCCATACATAAAGGAAATGGTGTCTCATCCCAAGTGCTCCAAAGCTCCTGTGAAAGCAATGGATCATCTTCAGAGGAAATCTTTTGATACGTGATCATCAATAGCTTTGGGTAGAGCCCGAAATAAGGTCTTATCTTTCTATATTGATTTCTCAGTTGATGAACATTAGATCAAATGTCAATTGAAATATTATAATATGCTGCCCATAGAAACAAACTTAGGTCTTGCAGGTTATAATTAATTATTTGAAATATATATATATTTCAAATTATTAAATATATATATATATATATACACACACACACACATACATACATACATATATACATATACATATATATTCATCTCATGTCTCATGTTCCTAAACACTAATACAGAAAGTGGCAACAATGGAAAATAATTACATTAAAATTAAAGCATATCTTAGCATTGTTTGAGGTTATAAATATTCTTATATGAAATATTTAAGTGACTTATTTCTCCACCTATAGCCATCTTCCAAAGGGAAAAAAGAAAAGGTAACTTATTTAGTCCCCTATTAATAATGTGATTGAATAAATATGGTATTGACAAACTAAAGATCTATGATAAAATTGGCATTTAAAATTAAATTTGAAATAATGTGATCCACCCCTAAATTTCAAATTGTATCTTTTTACCTGTTTTGCATAATATTTTAACTGTTTAATAGTAGTGAATGTATTATATATATACTGCCTCTATTTTCAAATATACTATTGAGTTTCATCTAATGATGTCCTTAAAGTTGCGTTCATAAATGAGATTGATATAACTCTATAACATTTGTTAGGAAAATATATATATACAAATATATATAATTCTCCAGTCGCCAGGAAATAGTGAGTATAAATTTGATCAAAAGAAACCTTAAGTACAAAGAACAAATAATTAAAAGACAAATATTATTTATACCAAATTGGAAAAGGGCAGTTGTCAGCCTTTAAAGAAGTGTGTGTTTTTTTCTTCTTTGTGAAAAGGGGAATAGTATGTTTCTTCTTGTTGTTACTATAATTTTTAACCTAACCAGATAGACACAGACTATGCTAAAGCAGCTTTCTCTAAGACAGTGTTTGCTGACACCAAAATCGTAATACTAATAGCTCAAGTTCACAGTCTGCGTATCGATTGTAACATCTGAAGAGGTTCTTTTACTCAGATAGTTGAAGATGACAAAAAGAGTTTCTGAGATCAAAGCCCATTCTATAGAAAAGAATTGTCCATAGGTATGTGTTAGATAAAATAAATAATAATGTTTTTCTCAAGATATACAATGATATCATTACAACTGAATGATCCAGTTTCTCTCCTCACTGTATCTGACTTAGCAGCAGCATTTGGCACACTCGATCATTCCTTCCTCCTTGGACCATGTTCTTCACTTGGAATTTGAGACCACATACCTCCCTGGTTTTTCTTCTAGTTCACTGGCTGCTCTTTCTCACTCCCTTTTGTCGACTTTTTCTCATCTTTCTAACCTATAAGTAGTAAGGGGCTTTAGGAATCAGTCTTTGTCCTCTAATCTTTGCTATCTACACCCATGTTCTAGGTGATTTTTTATTTGTTTTTTTGTTTGCTTGCTTGCTTGTTTGTTTATTTATTTTGGTCACACAGATTTACTAGAGCCAGTTGATCAATTTTGCCTGCACTGTAATTTTGTTGTTGTTGTTACCTTAAACATATCTGGATATAACCCATTATGTGTAGTCACATGCTGTTTCCCCTCATCATTCTTGAACTTGCACACACAGATGCTCACAGTTTTCACTCAGTGCATATCAAACCAGAAGTGTTCAGATGTTCGGTTCAAACATTGTGCTGTTACTAAATTCCTAACAGGGAAACAAGTTCCTCCAGTTGAATTCAAAGATAAATGCAAGGCACTTATGGTGCTCAGTGTGGATGTGAGTATAGTAAGACACTGGGTAAGGCAGTACAAATATGAATAAGTGGTATAAGCAGATTTGAATGACAAACCACTAAGCTGAAGGTCAACACCATATCGCGTTCAATTTTAAAAACTATGGAAATGGCTGCACTTCCTAACGCCTTCTCCACAATCACTCAAACCCTTGACCATCTTACCACCATCATACCAGTGTGTGGTGTGTAAAACAAACAAAACAGACAGTGCTATTTTTTTTCTTTCACCTCTCACTCAAACAGTATGTCTTTCCCAATTTCTTTCTCTACCATAATGTACCTCCATCTTTCAGAAACAAAAGCCAAAAACCTGTGGCAGATCTTGACTTGTTCTTTTCACTTACATTCACATCCAATTCATTTGCAAATGCTGTTTGTTTTACCTTCAGAATTTATCTACAATCCAAGTACTTTCACTACAGCCTACCTAAATTATTTTAATAATTTTAGAATGTTCTCTGTACATTTCCTTTGCCCTTACATTTACTCCAATTGAAACATGTCAGATCATACACTTTATGTTCAATACCCACCAGTGATTGCTAAACTTTTAAATCTGTCTGAATTGTCATCAATTTTATTTCCCAGGTTTCATTACTGTGGAACTACATCCACCAAGTACTCTCTCCATACTTTAAAGATGCTCTTAATATCCAGTAATTTTCTTTCATAAAATGGATCATTTTACTTTATCTAAGACCCATGTCTGATACCTAGGTCTCCTTTTATAAAATAAGTTCCTTTAGCTATTTTGGATAAGTGTCTTTTATGATATGAGATGAAATTTAGGGTAGGATAAACTTTTGAATCCTTGCATGGCAAAGGTACAAATGAATTCCTATATTTAATGTAAAATCCTATTAGCCCATTATGGTCAGAGTGGAAAAGTAGAGGTAAAAGTATACAAGTGATGTAGCTATGGATAAATATACTAAAAAACACTAGATATTTGTATCTAGGAGCTTCATGTATAAGAAATTCTTCACTTGAAAAATATCTATGTTATCTATATAAGATGGTGAGGAGTGCCATCTATGTGTTTTTGAACGTACACATCTCAGTGTTGGACCAGATATTTAATTGCTATTGGCTCCCATGACCACCTACATTAATGGCTACTTGTGAGAAAAAAATGAGGTTAAAAAGTAAAAATATGATATAAACTTATTAACAATTCTCATTCCAGAGGTTAAAAATTTGTCATATGGCCAAGATATACAAACTGAAGGCCGTTACAGAATGTTTAAATTGGCTCAAGAATATCTGAAATGTTATCTCCACTCATTATACCTAACTGAGGTTGGTAGGCATTACAGAATGTTCAAATTGGCTAAAGAATGTTTGAAAAGCTATCTCTACTCATTACACCTAATTGAGGTTGTAGGCACCTAGAATCTAAGGGGCACCGTAATTTATAAAAAAAAAAGTATTAGAAAAAGCAAGCTGAGAAATGTCATGTTCTCTCTACATTAAGGTCATAGTGGGAGAAGATGAGATTTAGAAAGAAAAGGTGAGGAATTAATAAAGAAATGCTCAATGTAATTTGGCATCAATAAGGTCTCTATCCTCTGGCTCTGGGCACAAATAGACACATGTGATCAGAGGGCAAGGCTTTGTCCAGGTTTATTTTACAGACAATTATTTGGTTTCTGATACCGTAAAGTGTTCTAAAGTCAGTGTTTATTTTTTGGATTCTAGGTGCCGAGGGTGTTTGTCGATTTGAATAGCTTCCTCCACTTGCTTATAAGATAGTATTTGTCCAGGGGTAAAACTTAACACATGAGTTCTCAGGGGAAAAAAATGGAGTTCATTGTTTTTCTTGAGACCTGGTTCAATGGGACTTATAAATAGTATGGGACCTACTTTGTAAGTTATAGAAGACTTCAAACATAGAGTGTTCATAATCAGCTTCATGTGGTCTGCCTATTATATGCACTTAAAAAATATCCCAAATGCAAGAATAAACAGATGAATGTCTGAATGGAGGGCAGTATTGGTAAATAAATGAATGAGTGGGTAAATAAAAGATTATCTATCCTCAATGACTGCCCAGTCCAAGGGAAGCAGAGACAGCAAATAAAGTAAATGTGATAGGTAGTACTCTGGAGGTAATTCAAAAGTAATATAGTGTCACAAAGACTGGATCCTTACTTTCCTGAAGAAGTGAACAAAAATAGTCTTCACAAGGGAAGCACAGAGGTAATACTTTATTAGTTCATCACTTTCACAAATGTCTCACCTTATTTTCTATTCTCTTAAACAGCATTATTTCATTCTGTTTCACTAATAGTATACTTGAACATATGCTAAGCATACCTCATCCTGCATTGACATTTCTTTTTCCACTTATTGCTTTATATTTTAAAAGGCCAGAAATTCTTACTTATGTATGTTGTCCCAAGTCACTGAAAACTGTTCTTGAATTAAAATGGCTGCTATTCAAATTGAATTCTTTTGAAAAATTAAGCTTTTATGGAATGGATTTATTTCTTCATTTACATTTTCAGTAATGCTAGTAATATCTATGATTAATTTCTGAGTTTAAGATTTAAGATGCCAAGTAGCTAAGATATGGGAGATTTTACAGTCTTTCTCATTGTAAAAATGTTGTTGTAAATATGATATACAGACAGTTAATTGGGCACCATGCTCTTATGCACAGCAATATTCTAAAATCCAAACAAACAAATAGATAAATAAATAAATAAATAAACATGAACTTGAATCATTGAACTTCTGAATGCAGAGAATAGGTACACTAACTCTTTTTAAAAAACATAAAGCCACACAAAAACATGGAGAAACAAGAAGTAATTTTTGTAAATCAGAGTTGTGAAAAATTACTAATAAATTAAATCCCAAAGTAAAAAGATGATTAAAGAAAACACTTTAAATCTTGAGGGGGTGGGAGAGTAAATGATTGAGAAGTGAGAAGATTTAAAACCAGAAGAACTACAGTTACAAAAAATAAAACTTTGAAGCCGGGATGGCTCAGGGGGTTAAGCGCTCACTTTGCAGTGCGGGGGACTGGGAATCGAATCCCGGCCTCGGCCCGTGCGGAACCATATGCTGAACTGGGAGCTCCCCCAGTTCAGCTCTCTCTCTGTCTCTGTATCTCTCTCTCTCTTTCTCTGTAAAAAAAAAAAAAAAAAAAAAAAGATGTTTGAAAAAATAAAACTTTGTTTGTTTGTTTTTAATTTTCAGCTTTGTTAATGCCTAGCTAAATAGCTGTTTGCTATTAAATATGCCCCTTTACTTTTTTAAGCTTCAGCCTCAGAGAGTCATGTTGGACAATGCAATCTTTAAGAACTCATATATGTCTAAATTTCTGTGACATTATAACTACAAAGAAACAATTTAGCAACATTTTTTTTTCAGTCTTTAACAAACACATAGGGTATCTCCAATATTAGATTCACTGAAACAAACCAGAGTTAGATTTTCAGCATCCTTAATATTTTGCATAAAAATAAAATCACAAATCTAAAAATAAATTTTCTGTTAAATGTCTAATTTGGATGCTTTATTTGTAAAATTTGATTTTTTACTAATGAAATATACCTCTCTAAGGATATAGAATAACTGTGGGTAATTATCAAAGCACTGTGTCTAGAAGGTAATGGGGGAGGAGAGAAGGTAGAACAACATAAATATGTGGTGACAGAAGGAGATGTAACTTTGGGTAGTAAAAAAACAATGCAATCTACAGATGATATATTATAGAATTGTACACTTGAAATCTATGTGATTTTTTAAATCACTGCCACCCCAATAAATTTAATTTTTTTAAAAATCAACCTAAAAAAGAAAAGCACTGTGTCCACAGACCATTTTAGAAGCACACAGATTATTGGAAATACCCAACTGTTTTTTAACTCATAATCAAAACATTTAGAAGAAACTAACAAATATTTACAGGCCCTTATACAGTCCCAGGACTGCTATAACATTTTATTTTCAGCTTTGTATGAATGACTTCATCATACTCTCATAACCTGTTGAAATAGGTGCTATTACTTTCATCATTATTTTAATTTTACAGAAGAGGAAAATGAAGCACAAAATGGATTGAAAATCTTTCCTAAGATCGTATAGAAAGAAATAACAGAACCAGAATTTAAACTAAGAAAACTTAGTTACATGTTCAGTCCTTTTAAGGAGAGATTTCCCTAGTTAAAATTAATGCCATTCTCCTAGTTCTAATTTAGTACTTTGTTATTTTCCTAGTAGGAAAGTTGTTACTAGCAAAATGTGAGTGTGTCTGTTCCCACTATAGTAACTCCTATACTTGCCAGGGCTTATATCATACATATTTTGGAATTCTCAAACATTTAGCAGAGCACTTTGTTTATGTTTTGTATAACTTCTTCAGAACAGCTTTTCAATTAAAGTTTACTGACCTTGTGACTATATAAAATCTCAGTATAGTCAATCATTCCTCTTGTGCTTATTGTGACTGGTATCTGTCAACCAAGCCTTCTGTCTGTCCCTGGCCCGGAAAGACTGTAAATGCATTGCCTCGATTCCCTTTGCAGATATGAAAACTATTAGTCACTCGCTGTCAATGGAGGCACTGACAGAAAATTGAAAAGTACGAAGAAAGAAGCCATTTCTCCAGCTCTAGCATCTTCAGCAGTGGATACAGTGGAAGCAGAAGCAGCAAGTGCAGGGAAGGTTGTTTCCCAAGTTCCTGCACAAAAGCTCAACTCTAAGAACAATAGCTTCAAGGGCACTTGGCCATGGGATGTTTATCACAGGTAATGAAATCCTCTTTCTGTTGCTTCTTCCATTTTAGGCAGTAACAGCATCTTGCTATTGCTTATTTTCACCTACTTATTTTTGCTTTTCAAACTTTTAACATTTTAGTCAACTTCTAGTATTAAGTGCTCTCCATTTTCATTGTTCTGGTTAGACAGTGACTTGATACACCTCCCAAAGTATATATACTAGTCTCCATAGCTGAATTTAAGTAAACTCTGATCTTCCTGATTTGATTTAGGGAATCCTTTAATCTAAAACCACCTCTTAGATTAGAACACCCCAATAGATGATTAATCTCAACCACTATTTACTGATTTGTATTAGTTTAAAGCTCAAAGGGTAACAAGTATCTGACATTACACCCAAATTCAGAGCTTTGCCTTAGTATGTTACTCAATATATTAGCCATAGCATTCACCAGAAATTAAGACCAGATTCGGCTACCTGTACACAAGATACATTCACTCATTTATTCACTCATTCAACAAATATTCATCATACTCCCATACTCCTATTAGATGCCACACCCTCTTTAAGACTCTACGAATAGAATAATGGACAAGACAAATACTTGCTTTTATATATATGACCCTCTGTTTTGTTGGAAGATAAATATTAAACAAATAAATTTAGAAACAAAAATTTTTCTATGAATAATCTGTAATCTGTGTTACAATGTCTAATAATTACACAGAATAATACCCCTTAACAATGAACAGAATCCAAAACTCTATCATACGAAAATGACATTTCAGCTCTGTGGTCATTCACCCCTAAATCCATAACTATAGCCTCACTATGAGAAAACTGTTAGACAAACACTAATTGAGAGACATTGTACACATTTTTTGGCCAGCGTGCCTCAAACCTGTCAAGATCATTGAAAACAAAGAAACTCACAGTGTATAGCAGAAGCCACATTGTAAGAAGATTCATGTGGGCCACACATAAAATACTCTAACACTAACAAACGCTGATAAGAAAAAAAATCACAAAATATTGTTATAATGTTTTAAGGAAGTTTATGAATTTGTGTTTGACCACATTCAAAACGTCCTGGGCTGTGCGTGGCCTAGGGGCTGTGGGTTGGGCAAGCTTAGTATAGAATCCTTACTCCATCACAGTAATTGCCCAGTTTTATAGGGGTAAATTATTAGTTTAATGGGGCTTTAGCTGATATATTAATCCTCTTTCATGGATGCTGCCAGCTTAACAAACAAACAAAAAAAATTGAAGCAATTCTTAATTTTCCTTATATATTTTAAAGACAGTATTTAATCAATCAAATGCTTTCAACATTTAAGTTCCTTGAATTAGCACACGCTTCAAGCAGGAAATTTAACATCTGCAACTATTGCTTAATCCCCAAAGAACACTCTTTCAATCAATTAAGTTTTTACATGTGAATACTCAACTCCTTCCAGTACACTATTAAACTTCATTACGGCAAAATAATGTGTTTGTGATTAACAGAGCCATAACATAACTTTTCCCAAATAAATCTCCTGGAAAAGTTTTACAAACATATTTCTCAGAGGGTAAGCTGGACCTTTTAAGAATTTTCCAGTATTTCCCTGGCATAGGTGGTCAAAAAGGACAACACAGAAAAAGTGGCATTTGATCTGGAATAAAAGTGATGAGGAGCCTGCTGTGTGAAGAACCAGGAAAAGAAATCCCAAGCAAAAGGGAGAGCAAATTCAAAGACAGAGAGGCTTAACTTATATTGATTCTATTCCAAAGTAGCCTTTATTTACTTATCCAATTCTTTATTAGTAGCTCACAATGTCCTCGACATGGAGCTTTACCTCTAACATGTTTTGCCTATATATATTGGAGTCACACTCATGAAGCAGAAAGAGTCAAACCTTAGGATCACAGAGCTATAGCGCCCACGAAAGTCATAAAGTCTGATTAGCTTACTCTGTAAAACAAATAAGGAACCATAGTAGTGAAGGGACTAAAGCTACATAGTGCCTGGCTCCCAGAACCAGATTATTTCACCCTCCCAAAAACAAAGTTCAGAATGATCTGCATGAATTCGGCTTTAAAGTTCTCACTTTGAATTATTTAGAAGTCATTAGCTTAAAACAAATTTGTAGCATGTTTGCACACTAAGTTTCATTTCCCAAATGGGCTTATTACCAATGTGTAACCCCCAGTAAACTTTGCCATTTAAAAGAGGATTAAATTATGCCGTGTTTTCACTCACTGGTAAATTCTAAGAAAAAAATAAATAAATGTAATCTAAAGTTAGAATTGGTCAAGGGTGAAAGCAGAAGTAAGTAGATCATTACAACATGAAACCCAACTAAAGGTTAAGCTAACACATAAACAGAGACTAAAGTATTTTATGAATAATACTGATTTCTCACATGAAATAACATTTATTAAACAAGGAATATTAAGAAACTTTCCTCTTAGGAATTGGGAAAGAAAAGCAGGATTTCTATTTGTTATCCTAAAGCAAGGAAGGGTCATAAGTTATCACAAACACGTACATAAGGCCAAAGAAAAAACACTGTAGACATTACAATAACTCTGAAGAGTTTCTGATCTGGGGCACTTCCTACCATTGTCATGATTAACCAGCCAGTCAACTCCTCAGTAAATCAACACTGGTCAAACATTATGATGAGACACATCTTTTTAAACATAGTTACTATGTAAGTGTTTTTTCAGGCACAGTTTTTAATACAGATTACATTCTCATAAATTTTTTCCTTATAAAGACTTACTTGAAAAGTTAAAGAAACTTCTTTACCGCATATTTAAAATTATGATGTTTATGAGGGTGACGTTTGTGCATGTAACATCCCCTTCATAAACATAAATTAAAAAAAATTTTTAAGTTCCTAGAAAATAGGCTCTGAGAAAAATTTGTGTGAAAGTGATTTATTGGGAAGTGCTATCAGAAAGCACACTTGCATAATAAGAGACAAGGAAAGAAGTGAATAAGGGAGATTTTTGAACTGCAATACAATTACAAGGGAGAACTTGACTAAACCCCAGGGAAGCCCTTCAGAGAAGTCCCAGATTGAAGGAAGATGGCTAGACCTTTGTATTCTCTTAGGTGGGGCTGCCCCTGTGAAGACATCTGTCTTTGATTAAGGGTGATTCCCTAGGAGGGGTTCAGCTATTACCCGTTAGCAAATAACACTCCTGGACACTGGAAAAATACGTGCTCCTGTGCTGAAGGAGGAAATCCGGTGGCATCCCACACTATCCATAACAGTAGAATTCCTTCATTCTGTGAACGTTCCACACTCAGAAAATTCTCAATTAACATCACAATTTTTAAATTAATTTTGTCAATGTATATTCAGTTTGATTCCAGTGTTTTTATTTACAACCCATGCTGCTAAAATATTCTTGTACATATCTTATGGTGTACTAGTACAAAGGTTTTTCTAGGAATGAGGTAAAAGATATTTTTACAATAAAGTGTTCAATTGTTTTGAATATAGCTGAACAAATTTTGACTTTCCACAACAATTTTGATATGCACACACTCTGCAACATTTGATACCAACAGATATCTTGAAAGTTTTCCCACCTAAAGAGAATAAAGGAGAAGCCGGGATGGCTCAGTGGGTTAAGCACTGGCTTTGCAGGGCTGGGGACGGAGGATAGAATCCCGGCCCTGGTCCATGTGGACCCATATGCTGAACTGGGGAGTTCCCCCAGCTCTGTATCTCTCTCTCTCTCCTCTGTCAAAACCAATAATAAAAAATTAAATTAAAATTTTAAAAAACCCATAAACCTTTTAAAAAAAATAAAGAGAATAAAATTTTATCTTCTTGTGTCTTAATTTGTTTTATCCTTTTATGTTTTAGGTATAAGTGAATTAAATTAAAATTGAGGCACTACTAATAAAAATGTCTTCAAAAAGTGATAAGAATATCTTTAAAAACAACTATATCCTCAAGCATATGATTTACAATTACACATTGTGCTATTATCTTACACAATCCATTTAGAATTTGCATGACTATCACTTCATCCCCTTCCTCACCCTTCTGCCTACCTTTCTTAACTGGCTCTTCAGCCTTAAGAAACTCTGTGAACTATAATTTCTCTTCTTTACTAACAGAACATTTTTAATCCAACCTGCTAATTTAGGTCTTTGTTGTTCTTCAAATTTACTTTTATTTTCCCTTATCCTTCCACTGCCAAGATTTTCTTTTGTTCATTTATCTTCTCTCAATTCTCAAATGGCCTCTAACATTCTCCTTTTCCAATTTACTTTTCTTCCTTTTCTCTACATACATATACTAGGACAGATCTGTGGCTACTAATTTAAATATAAATATGGTAAATCCATATTTAGTAATGTTACAGTTCTCCAATAATTTATTCGTTGTTTCTTACATTCTACTCCAAACATTTCTTAACACAACTCCAATCTTGAAATATATTTAATTTTTCAGAGGGCATTCTTTACAATAAGAAGATAAAATTCTATAAAATGTTATATTTAAATTATTTCTTTACCAAACATTATAATGTATCTCTATTTAAAATTTACATTTTTTTACTTTTTTTTACTGTGTACATATTAATTTGCTGTTGTAGACAGAGAGAAAGCATTTACTCTTGTTTTGATAAGGAAATAATAACTCCCAAGGGACTTTCTTCTTTATACTGCTCATTTTAATATTTAATGCAATAAACATAAAATAAAGTTATTTTTATTACCTCTGAAATGATTTTAGCATTCAATATGCAAATATAATTATGAAATTCAGCAAATAAAAATATATCATACACAGTTAACTTTTAATTTTAGATAAATGACAAATCACTTTTCAGTATGTCTCTAGCAATACTTGGAATATAGTTATATTAAAAATTATTCATCATTTACCTGAAATTTAAATTTAACTGGACATGCTATAACATACCTGGCAAACATAAATGCCTATCAATGTTTAAAAAACAATTTTATTTCTTTATTTTAATAATATAACAAATAAAGAACAACCTCTACCTAATTAATCATCCCCAACAATTTCAAATATAAATACCTCCCAGATGATACAGGTTGTTTAACATACTAACACAACACTAACTAAACTGGAGCAAAAAAGATAACTCCAATAGTAATAGAGATTGCATAAAATATTGTGAAATGTATCATTGGTAATAAGGCTTGTTCTACTGGAAAACACTACTTTAAATGAATTTCATCATCTTTGACTTATAGTCATATTTCTCTTCTTTTGGGTTATTGGGTTCATAGAAAAGTCTCTTTTCATGTTGCTATGTGCTAATATTTGCTTGTTTTTACACTGAATGTTTCAGAGATTCTATTTAAAAAGACTCTATGTTATCTTATTTCCTACTAACTCTAGGAATAAATAATCACATCATCCTGTTTTAAATGTATTTAAATTTTTAATTTATATTGAATAATCAGAATAAATAATGTAGTACCCTTAACCTTTCCAGGGTTACAAATACATTTTTTCCAAGCTTATAAAACTAAGGACTTTTTCTCAGAACAATATGTGTGTACACAGACACACAATAGTATTTATTAACATTTGGGGGAGTTTACAGATCCTCTGAAGATTAACCATGAACCTCTGCAGAAAACCTAGAAAGTACTGTGTTGAGTAACATAGGTAATGCACTTAGCATTTAATGACTCATAAAGTAAACACTGAATATGTTTAAATTCTACTTTCACCTAATTTTTAATCAACAAATGATTCCAAATGTAACATGGTTCACATATTAAAACACATTTATACTACACATGTACAAATTTCTTTTATTAGTTTTTATTTTCTCAATTTAATAATCCATCTAACATTATGAGTGGGTCTCATAAGTAAAATAAGAGAGTAGTGGATTTACTGTTTTGTTTTTTTAATCTAATTATAGGAGTAAAACTGATTTAAAAATTGTCAAATTCATAATATCAAAGAATGAAATGGTGGTTGCAAGGGCCTGGGGGGAAAGGAAATGATGTGTTACTAATCAACTGTATAAAGTTGCATTTGAGTAAGGAGAATAAGCTCTAGAGCAGGGTGTCCAATCTTTTGGCTTCCCTGGGCCATGCTGGAAGAAGAGGAATAGTCATGGGAAACACATAAAATACGCTTGTTATAACTATAACTGATGAGATAAAAAATTAAAAATCACCAACACATGTACAACATTAGTTCTCTGGTCAGTAACACTGTATGTTACATTTAAAATTTTGTTAAGAGAGTGGTTCTCATGCTGTGTTCTTACCAGAATAAAATAACATCTTAAAATACACAAAAAATATTATTTTCCCATTGCAATATGATTTTAAATTTAGATATAAATTATTATTTTTTGATAGCAATACCGTATTTTCCGGCGTATAAGATGACCGGGCGTATAAGACGACCCCTTAATTTTACAGTTAAAACATAGGTTTAGGCCTATACAGTGTTCCCTCGCCACTTCGCGCTTCATGTTTTGCGGCTTCAGTGCTTCGCGGGTTTTTCCAAAATATTCATCAAAAAATAAAAATGAAAAAATACAACCATGTCGGCAGCCACATGGCGGAAAGGAGCGTTGTTTCATGTGGATGCGCGAGAGAGAAGGATCCCTACCTGTCAAACAAAGAGATGAGCTGACTCAGAGTCCATCCCACGGGCTCTCATAAAGGCG
>PVKE010021467.1:0-26497 GCA_004027555.1 Craseonycteris thonglongyai | reverse complement strand
GTAAGGAGTTGAAATCAGTCAGGGAGGTAGAGTTAGAGAAGTAGGCAGGAAGCAGAGCGTTGAGTTCCTTGTGGGCCTAAGAAAGAGCTTGTGCTTTGTTTTGGGCAGAAGCAACATGGGTGGTTAAACTTGTGCTGCAGCTCTTGATGTGTTCTGACCGGGTGTGTTTGTGAAACCGCAGACTGTCAGTTCCCCCATATCTAATGTTTAATCTTCAAATACCATATTTTCCGGCGTATAAGACAACCGGGCGTATAAGACGACCCCCTAATTTTACAGTTAAAACATAGGTTTAGGCCTATATTCCCTGTATAAGACTACCCCCCACTTCCGAGGCTGTAGTCTTATACAGCGAATATAGGCCTAAACCTATGTTTTAACTGTAAAATTAGGGGGTCGTCTTATACGCCCGGTTGTCTTATACGCCGGAAAATACGGTAACTCATTCCTTGCACCTTTCACTTTGGGCCTTAAAGTACACAGGTATGCTTTGTAAACAGGTAAACAAAAGAATAGGCCAAAAACCTCAACCAGCCCTTGGCTGGGCATTGTCTCTGCGGAAGGAGTTTTACAGGATTCTGTGGGGAATGAATTTTGTTGCTCTAGCTAACTAATGCTTCCCTGAGCCCTTCCTGACAGTAGTCATTAAGGTTGGTGGGTTTTCCTGCTCTTTTAATTTGAGTAGCTTTCTGGGAAAAGCTGTGGATTTCGGCCAATATGATAATGATAACAGCTTTGCTTTGAAGGTCTGGTTAGTTCTGTAGAAAATCATTTTGTAGTTAATTGTATTAGCAAATCAACAGTAGTGTCTTGGAGAAGAAAGTAAAGAGAGAGAGAGAGACTACATATACGGTGTAGTTACATTATTCAGAATTCAAAGAGAGGTCAGGAATGCCTGTTTCAAAAAGGGTCCCTATAGGGGATGCTATGGTAGTTCAACAAACTGAACACTTACCTTGCAACTGCGAGGTCTGGGGATCGAATTCTGGTGTCGCCTGTGCAAACCCATGTCCTGAATAAAGTGTGGTGCAACTGCTAACCACTGGGATTGCAGGGAAGGTTATCGCCTCCCATGTGGGAGACCCCCAGTTCGGTTCCCGCCCTGTGTGGTCCCACATCCACTTGTGTGGAATGAAACTATGTCACAACTAATGATGTACAACTATGGAGACTGCTCTGGGCCCTTCACCCTTCTCCCTCTTTCTCTCCCTCTCCCACTTTCTCTCAAACAATAAAATAAAAAAATAAAAGAGTTCATGTAATAATAAATCATTAAATTTGCTTAGAATTTTCCCTGTTATGTGCTTAGCTTCTTTGTCATTGTTGTTTTGGGGTTAAAATATAACAACTTAGAATCAGGACACCAGCTCTCACTCTCTTTGTGCCTTTTCTGCCATTTTTCTACTGGCATGAGTGTAGACCATCAGATTCAAACTTTGGCTTTTAGTGAACTCGGTATAAATTGGGGTTTTAAGAAATAGACAGACACAGACAAGGGGATTTTGGGCTCTCTCTCCAACTTCCTTCTCCCTTCTGTATATGTGCCTGTGGACGTGGGACCCTTAGTCAAGGAAGGAGATTGTCCTAAGGGAGGAATGTGGTGCTTCATACAGAGGACAGATTTGCTGATATTACTTCTAGAACTCTCCATGGCCAGAAAGTTCTTAGAGACTTTTTATTTTAAAAGGTATTTGACTATATTATACATTAATAATCTTCCCTTTTCCCACAGCCCAGTCATTCCCCTATCACTGCATTCCATTATACTGTGCTTATCTATGGGGTCAATTAAATAGGGAACAGAACACTCCCAGTTATCTACTAGTTCTTACTGTAGCATTTATAATGATGTAAGGTACTGTTTATTAATCAGAACATGGAGAAGGCATTTCCAGTGATTGAATGTATGAGAAAGCGTCACAGGATAAACAGACTGGGAAGGGCGTTCTGAGTGTGTCCAGGGTAAAGGTCGCTTGGTTAGTGTGGAAAACCAAGTCATCTCAGGGAGAGTAGGAAGAACCCTGCTTTGGCTTAAACAAACGTGAACTTGAATATGGACTCCTTTCTCCCTCAGCTTTGTGGCCATCAATTGTGTGTTGATCTTCTCAGAATTTCAGCGCCCTCACCTGTAAATGGGAGAATCAGCATGGACCTTGATGGGTGTTGTCAATATGGGTTCCCCTCTTCCATTCCCTGCAAAGAGAATAGCTTGGTAGGGCATCATAAAGGACTTGGAAAGCACTAGAAGAAGTAAGAAGTTGGTTTTTTGGACCATAAGAGCAGAGTTTTCTAGAAGAGGGCATGTGAGAGCCAGTCTGATTGGCTGGCTCTAAGATGATGTTTGTTGTTGGAGTTGGGGGATGTCATTTGATGAGTCACATTTTCCACTTACGATTTCTTTAGATCCTATACTGTAAATCTGGCCTTGGTGTGGTTGGGTTTTGTATTTTCTTGGTGTCAGCTGTTGTGTCATTGCTGTGTAGCTCTTGGAGGGTGGTGGTTGGTGGCCACCCTCCAAGGACTGGCTCAGTTTTGATCCTTGTGGCTGCCACATTGTGAGGCAGGCATGGGGATTTGGTGAGTTCTTTTTCTGACTTTTGGAATCCAACTTTGAATTTGAAAGGACAGCCAATCTTTCTACTATCTGATTTAATATCATACCTGTCCCCCACCGTATGTTTCTCTTTAAAAATGGGCTCAGTCCACTGAGCATGAAGATTCTTAACTTCTTGAAAAACACTTGAATTTCTAATGTAATGGTTAGAACAGTGAGGAAAACAGTAAACTATTTCTTCTTTTACCAACTACCATCTCTTCATTCTGTAGAGAAAGGTGGAGTTGGAATAGGATGCCTGGCCCCAGTATATGGGTAGGATTCTGGTGGCAACGTGAAGCCACTTTGCTGCTATGTGCAATTTTATTAGGTACATTAGGTTTAGCTTGAAATACATAAACTAGGAATAATGTTGAGGCATCACCATTTGATTTTCAAAGGTCAGATTTCTTACACTAAATTGTTAACTTTTTTAAATCAGAGATTATATATATTTTCAGCTTCCTCTTCCTAGTGTCCTGGCACAAAGAAAACACTTAGTATTTGCTTTGTTTACTGGAATTTGAGCTGTGATATATGGCGAGAACACCTAGGTATAGATAAGGCATATTAAAAGATTGCAGGCATCCAGAGGTGCTTGGTGTTGGGAGGGAAGGTTCGCACATAGTAATAGTCTTAATAATTGCTGCCATTTACTGAGTGTGAGCCATACTTCAGTTACATAATCTCAGGTAACCTTTCAAAGGATACTATGAGATTGGAGGCTTAGGAATAGCCTTTCACTTTAAGATGAAAAGTACCTGTCAGCAAGCTGAACTTTTTCTCCTGTGTGTATTGTTGACAAAGCCAAAAAGAGAGCCAGTTACTATTGTCAATGAGCACTTCCCTTCCATCCTGAACTTTCTCACCGTCTTAGAGCATGTGAGATTTGTTTAAAGAATTCTTTCTGTTAACAAGACTGAAATGGACAAGCGTACTCATTGCTTGTCTTTTTCTTCCCAAACTTCCCCCCCCGCCCTCGATTGTAATATAACTAACCAACTAAAGAAAAGGAATAAATTGTGCAAGGATTCATGTACGTGAGTTCCCAGCAAAGTCCAAGGATCAAAGTTCAAAGAGGATATTGAGTTCTCTCCCCGATCCGGAGGACAGTGGACACTGTCACCAAATCCCTCCTGGAGGAGTGGCTTTTTAAGAAATAGAACTGAAGGTAAGTAAGCTCATCACCTCTGCAGGGTTCTAGTCTTAGAAAACAATATTATTACCATTAGGTTATTTAAAGAAAAGAAGGAGGGCAAACTAAGAGATCAACCCCTCCATGATCAGTTTTCAGCACAGTGTTTGTAGCATTGACCCCTTCTTGGAATCGCTGAAATAGACTCGCAAAGAACGGCCTCCCGTGTTTAGGTTCCTCTTTCCTTTCTTCACGCTGCGTTTGAGCAGCTTGCACGTTTGTTGAAGAATCAGCCGTGAAGTCTGTGGTTTCCTGTGGCACATTTCTAATAATATTTGTACAGGCTCTTATTTAATGAACCGTATAAATATTTATTATAAGAGCCGTCTTTTGATGATGAATAGGGGCTAAAATTCAGTCTAGTGCACGCTGGGGATTTGGACAGGAGGCCGTTTGTGCCCATCTGGGGACTGAGAAGGTAGGGATGGCTCAGGGCTTGTAGCAGCACAGCTTGGGTTTCTCTCCAGTACTTTTCTTTCTCTTGGCCTCCAGAGTTCACGTCCTTATTTCTGTCTGCCTGACCACCCTCCCCATATCCCTGCTAGTTGTTTCTTTTTTAGATTATTCATTGTTTCCTAAAAAGAATGTGATGAAACCAAAGGTCTGACTTTCACTGTTCGTAAAACGTGGTTTGGAGCCACAGCGACTCGGCCTGAAATCCCAGCTCCTCAGCTTCTGTGCTCTGTGGCCTTAAACAGCTTGATCTCCGAGAACTTCAAAATGGTCTCATACTGCTTACCTTGTAGGATTGTTACAAGGATTAAATGAAATCATGGGGGTGATTTGTGGAACAGAGCTTAACAAAGGCTAGTTGTTGCTGCATTTGTTGTGGATATAGTTACTGAAGAACATCAAAGGATTTGGTTTTCAATTTTAGGTTGGTATTATGGAAAGAGCCCTACATTTGCCATTAGAAGCTGGGATTCAAATGTGGGTGCTGCTCTTTACAGTTTGTGTGACTTGGAGCAAATTTTCCCATCCCACTGAGGTATAAAATGGGAATAGGTTTACCGACTTGATTGGGCTTAAGTTGGAAGAGGTTAATACATGTGTGAAAGTACCAGACACACAGGAAGACCCTATCCTTTTTCTTTTTTAAACAAATTAGAAAAAGGAGTAGTGTGTTTCATTTTGCAATTACTTTATTTTTTGAGGCCAGGAGGAACTAGAATACAGTTTGAGTCCAGAAGATAATACTTAGGATCCAGGAACAAAGAGCACAGAGTGGGAAGACAAGGGCGCTGAGTTGCAGAAAATCCTCTGGGACCACTTTCAGGGAAGCTGCCCAAGGGCTTGAACTTCTCTTCTTTCCGTCTTTCAGGGTCCAGGTGTGGAAACAATCAAAAGAGATCATTAAAGCTATAATATAATAACGGGAAATGTGGTACACCTGAACTATTTAAGTAGGCGCTATTTCTTAGACAAACATGACCTGGGAAGTGTGTGCGAATGCTGGAGGGTAGGGCACCCTTGTTCCTCTGGGCTTGACTCTCCTGCTGACTGATACCTTGATAATATGATTTTGAAATGGTTGGTTTGCCAGAGAGAGGCAGCCTGGCGTTGGGGAAGGGTCCGTCTCTGAATGTGGACAGCCTAGGTTCTAAGTTAGCCAGTCTTAGACAAAGTATGCAGGGGCACCGTGCAAGTGCCAATGGGCATTTAATAATGGAGTAGTTTCAGGCAGGGTAGCATCCTTAGAGTGGTTCATGACTTTGGAGCCAGAGGGAATGGGATTGCTCTTAGCTGTATTATTTACTGGTTGTGTTAACATATTGGAGCAAGTTACTTTCCCTGTCTAGGACTCATTTTCCTCATCAGTAAAATGGGGATGATAGTAATTATGAATATCTTCAGGGTTAATGTCAGAATTAAAAGTGGTAATATAAGCAGGTTGCTTAGCAGAGAATCAGATCCATAGTAAACATGGCAGCTTTGATGATTTTCCTAATGTTGGGTGTTAAAGGCCTCCACTGAGTCACGGAGACTTGTCAGGTTCCTGCTATGTGCCAGGCACTGTGTGGGCACTGGGCATGACTAGGACCCGGGCAGCAGTGGAGTGATTGTCTAATGGTAAAACGCCACTCTCCACATGAGGTGGGGGCACTCCTGAAATGTGGACTCTTTCCTGTTTAGCAAAGAGATGGATCCAAAAATCAGAACTGGGGCTGGCCCTGGATCAGCTGCAGAGTGGAAGTCTGCTTCTTTGGATTTTACTGGAAATAAGTTGAGAAGTCTTGGTGGTGGGTCATAAGATGGTGTACTCCCTACAGAGGAAGACAGAGAGTCAGGTGAGGAGTCCAGGCATGGGAGCTGTCCATCCCCCTGGGGTGACCACTCTTGTCACGTGGGCTGCAGGAATGAAGGGGAAGGCTGGACAATACTTGGCTACATCTGTGTAAGCTGGAAAGTTATGGACATTCTTCTCCATTTTCTATTTCCTTGTTTCCCCCACTAAGTGTTTAGAATAGACTTGGGATGTTCTAGCTAAAGGTAGAGAGAGGCTAAGATCAGTGTTAAGGAGCAGCACCCAATGGGGCCCTTCACAGGGAAGTTAAGGGGAGCCCAAGTAAAGTAAGATGTGCATGTGTTCTAGAGAGGGGAGGCGGAGTGTCTCGCTTGGTCAATCTTCCTCCAATTTGCAAATATAGAAACTGAGGAAACTCTGAGCCAGGGCATTGTCCAGTTTTGTCCATCACTGTATCCTGAGCTCTTGGCAGCACCTGGCACAGTCTGCATTTCTTTCAATCTCAAATGTCATCCATTGCAAGATGCGTGATTATATTTTATACCGCTAAGAAAGAAAGAACATACTATCAATTAATTGTAGGATACCACTGATTGGCAGATTCACTGTGATTACAAGAAGCTAAATGTAAAAAAGAGTGTCTTAGAATTAAGAAAATGTGGTTATAAACGTCTGATAAATATTTATTAGTTGGATGAATGAAGCATACAGTAATTAGATTCCAGGCAAAAACACTAGTGCATATAAGCACAAACTTAGGAATTCAGACTGTTAAAACATGGACCTATTTATCCATGTTTTCTGTCGCTTCACTGATGTAGTAGTTCATTCAGAAAACACTTATTGAAAACCAATTACAAACCAGACACTGGTAGGAGGAGGAGATGCCGAAATCATTAAGTTCATTTTTATTTTATTTTTTTCCCTTCAGATTCAAGCCAGGAAATAGACAGACATAGATAAAAACAAACAAAAATCACAATTCTGAGTAAGTTTTGAAAGAAAGGAGGGAAATGCACCCTGGTTGGCACAAGGCACAAAGAGAGGCGAGGGAACCTCCCCTGGAGAGTTGATGGTTGAGCTGGAACTTGAAGTGTGAGTCCAAGGTCAGTAGGCAGACAGGAGAGGAAGGAATCCAGAAGGAAAGAGCAAGGCTGGAGTGGAAGAGCAGCCGAGCAGCCGTTCAGTGCCCCTGAGAGCCTGAGAGCAGTTTTGAGACATCTTGAGCTGGCCGTGAGATGGGTGGGACATCATTAGACATGGCTGGAAAACAGACAGAGGAACGCTCCTGGGGGCCTGAGATGCTACACTGAGAGTCTCTGATTGTACTCCTGTCACAGCCCCAATCCACTGGTTTTCAGCCGTCCTGAATCCTAAGCGAAGGGCCTACCACAGGTTCTACTGGAGGGAGGGCTGGAGGATGGGACAAGGGTGATTTTTGCTTCACATAGAGCAGCCAGGCTTTGGCATGTTTTATGTAAGTTGTCTTTGAGTACACAGTTGAATAAAAGGTATTTCTCTTGAAGAAATGAAGGGAGGCGTGGTGTGAAACTGGTGCTACTGGTCCTGTGGAGCTCCTGGAGGGCTGTGAGTGAGGGAGAGAAGGTGGGAGAGCAGGAGGCTGGAGTCTGAGAGTTGTTCTCTGAGGCTCAGATGAAGGTAGCAATTGTCCTTCCATGGCTTCCCCATTTTTCTCTCCAGTGAGCCAGCAAGCCAAAGGGGGCAGACATGGTAGGAAATCGCTGTGATGAAGCTGAGCTTGCCTGGGATAAATATCCTGGAAGCAGTAAGTGGACATCAGCTGGCTGACTTTGTCTTAGAACCCCCCACCAGGGTGACTTGGTGACAGGTGACAGGAAGCATGACCTTTTTGAAGTGGAAGTGCACAGAATGCTGCTGCGGTCGGAATTAGGCTCTGGGCACTCACACCTGAGCTCACCTGGGGCGTTGTCGCCTGTTCTCCAGCGTGGCTGTCTTGGGGGCTTGTTCTCATTCTTTGAAAGGCCAATCTGGAAAATGAAAGCTTCTATGAGATTTCTGTGTCCTGTGGGCTGATCTGACAAAAGGGACTTAGAACGGCAATGAAGGCCCAGGAATTCCTGCGTGTTCTCTGGTCAGATCTTGTAACTCACAAAGGGTCTGTAAGGAAAACAGATACTCTGATAAATTCCTGATCCTGTCTCCCTCGAGGCTCCTTTCCAATTTCCAACCACTTCATGACATAGCTGTGACGCATTTTCCTCTTCTCCAACCCTGTACTGCACCTGTTAAGAAAGACAGGGAAGAGCATAAAACTTGGGAGCTCACAGATGTGGGACTACGGGTCCAGGCTGCTCCTGAGGGATACTGGCTAAAGCCCTTAACTTCTCAGCAACCAAATTTCCCATCAGTATAGTGTGCATCATCATAGTAGTGTACATTTACTGTTCTTAAGCAGGTAGCTAACATTAAGAGAAAAGTTAGCCATCTCTTGGAGTCTCACCTTGATCACCAGTAACATTAGAGATGCAAATGTACTCACCTTGTTGAGTCACTGAGGAGTATAGCAGAGGTTTGTACTTTTCAAAGTGTTTTGCACATTGTAGGTGCTCAGTAAATAATTATTTGAATAAATGAGTGGGCAGATGTGGTTCCTTTTCAGTGCCCTAGCCACTGTTCTTGTTTTGACAAATTCAGTGATAATAAATGCCTATTTATTAGTTCTAAATTCTCATTTGTCCTATAATCCTTTATTTACCCTTACAGCACTTTTTACCCGATATCACAATTTTTCTTAAATTATCATATAGTTCATAAATGCTTAATGTCTGACTCCCCTTCCAAGAATGGAAATTTCATGTCTGAGGTTATACAACACCTAGCTCAGTGCCTGTTAGCACTCGACATTTTTATTGGATGACTAAATAATAGACCAGCAGTTAGTTAACTGTACCCCTTCTATTTCTGCTTTCAAGATGTCTTGTGCCTGACTTTGCAGACCGACTTGGTCTTCATGTGGTTTTTGCCCTTGATCACTGCAGGTGGAGGGAACACAATGTCCAGTGGCGATCGGGAATCAGGGTGCTGCTATGTGGGTGTGGACGTTGGAACAGGCAGTGTCCGTGCGGCGCTGGTGGACCAGAGGGGCATCCTTTTGGCTTTTGCAGACCAGCCAATTAACAAGTGGGAGCCTGCGTTCAACCACCATGAGCAGTCTTCCGAGGATATCTGGGCTGCATGCTGTGTCGTCACAAAGGTATGGTCACAACTGTGGCACTCCTTCCTCACATATGCTTCCCTGCTCCCACCGGCTGAGTATGTGTGTGTCCCCCTGGTGCCAGGGACAACATTGGGGTAACTTTAGGCACAGGCCTTTCCTTTCAGAAGCTCATAATGTAATACTGACAGAGACCAATAGACAACTAAAATGTGGGTGGTGGGAGCAAAGTGAGGATGGCTGGAGCTGAGGAAAGGTTAACTAAGGGGCTCAGGGTACATAGGACAGAGAATATGGAACATGCAGACAGGATTCTCTCAATTGAAACCGAATGTG
Source organism: Craseonycteris thonglongyai (assembly GCA_004027555.1). Classification (NCBI taxonomy): domain Eukaryota; kingdom Metazoa; phylum Chordata; class Mammalia; order Chiroptera; family Craseonycteridae; genus Craseonycteris; species Craseonycteris thonglongyai. The sequence continues at coordinate 16,932 of PVKE010021467.1, read as the reverse complement.
GAAGAAGCCACTGATAATCATAGCTAACATCTACTGTGCCCTCATGTGTTCCCAGCATGGGGGTAAAAGGTGTTAGCATGCATCATGTGGATGAATCTTCACCACGACCCTATAAAGGCAGTACTATTACTACCCCTATGTTATTGAGGAGGAAACAGAGGCACAGAGAGGTTAGGTAACTTACCCAAGTTAGTAAGTAGCAGAGGCAGGAGTGGACCTACGCAGTCTGATTCCAGTGCTGCATCCTTAGTCATTGGACTGCCCTGCCTTCCAAGGGGACAAGTGAGGGGACCCTCATTTGTTCAGAGGGAACAGCAAGTGCAAAGATGCCATGGCACGAGAACATGTTGTGCTTTGAGAAAGCAAGGAAGTTGGGCAAGACTAGAGCATCTCTGGATTATGCCAGGCAGATGTCCATCTTTAGTGGCATTGGGCTGGAGTCAGCTTGCTGGCTTGCAAAAGGAAGTGATGCTGGCCAAGACTTGTTCATTTTTAGTTTTACTTGACTGTTTGGTTTTATATTCTGGTGATCAGAAACAAAAGAGATTCTTTTATTCTTTTTTTCCAGAGGGAAAAATGAAGTACTAGGGTCTCTCTTTCCTTCCTAGTTTAGTGTCTTAAATATTCATGAAGGGCTAGGTAATTTGCAGATGGACAATTCACCATTCTGGCCGTATTGATCAGTCTGTTCAAACTTTAATGAGCTCCGGGCCGCTGTTAGTGCCCTCGGAGGAGAAAACAGATAGAGGAGGTAGGGGTGGGCGGCACTGGGGCATTATATAGGAATAAAAGAGGGGGCACATCTTCTCTTCTGCTTGTTTAATTTTCCTTCTTCCTCTCCCCTCTCAGCCCCACCTTGATGAGAATCTTCTACTCATTGCCCTTGGGTCTCCTTTGTTCTCCTAACATATAGCCTTTCTTGCTATTAACGAAATTGTCGAGAAGAAAATATAATCCCCTGATGAAAAGCTACTTTAAAAGAGGTCTACTCTAAGTACAGCTTGGTTTAATGGTAGATTTTTAATCATCTCCCAGTGGCAGCCAGCTTGTCTGCTTGAGTCCCATAACCACGTGACTGCCATGGGCATTTGTTCTTAGTGAGGCTATGTCAGTATAGCAAACCTGGATAAAGCTGTTGGGCCTTCGGCTGTTCTTTGTCTATGTGTTCATCATGGGCCTGAAGCCATAGGGTCAGCATGACACATCTACTCACAGTTCATTTCTGGTGTGGGATTTAAGGAGGGAGGCATTTTTACATTAGAGAGGTAACAACAATTGAGCAATGATTTTGGAGCTAGACTGCCTGGACCAGCATCTCAATTCCAGCATTTATTAGCTAACTTGTCATCTTGGATAAGTTACTTAAGGTTTCTTGATGGAGTTTCCTAGTCTGTAAAGCGGGAATGATAACTGTACCTATCTTTATATGGTTGTTGTGAGGATGAAATGAGTTAATGTGTATAAAATGCCATTACAGTGCCTGGAAATGAGTAAGCACGGTATTTCCTATGGTGATGATGATGATGATAACAGAAATGAGGAGGATGAATTTCCAAGATAAAATATATTTAAAAAGCAAAGACAATTAGGGGCTTACCTCCTGGGAATATTCACTCACTCCCTTTCTGGTTAGGGTTCTTTCTATATAAGATTTTGAGAAGGATTGGGCTAGGGCAGAGGCTGACCTAAAATACATCCTGACCTGTCCTTTCTTTCTTTCTTTTTTTTTTTTTAAAGATTTATTTATTGTTTTTGACAGAAGAGAGAGAGATACAGTCAGAGACAGAGAGAAGGGGAGGGCCCAGAACAGTCTCTATAGTTGCACATCATTGGTTTTTCCACATAGTTTCATTCCACAGGTGGGCGGGCTGCACAGGGCAGGAACTGGGCCGGGGTCTCACCCCGGTGAGAACTGAACTGGGGGCACTCCCCAGTTCAGCATATGGGTCCACACAAGCCGGTGCCGGGACTCGATTCTTGGTCCCCAGGGCTGCAAAGTGAGTGCTTAACCCACTGAGCCATCCTGGCCTCCCCTCTTTTCTTTCTTAAGGACTTCAGGAAGTTAAGAGCTTGAGAGCAGGTGTACTTCCATTTTTCTAAGTTGTTCACAGCTGGAGATGATTTTCCCTCTAGTTAAGGTGATAACAACAACAAAAATATCAACAACAACATGGCGATAATGACAGCTAACATTTCTTGGGCACTAATAATATTCCAGGTACTATGGTGAGCACTGTATACCCATCACTTCATTTTATCTGCACAACAACCTCTTGGCCTAGTTTCTATTATTCTGTTTTGGAGCTGGAAGGTATAAGCTTTGACGAGGTTAAGTAAACAGCCCATAGTCACATGACTAATATGGGAAAGGTTGCTGTTCCCCCCTGACCCTCCATGCGCTGCCTTTTGCCCCCTGTCCAGCCTCATCTCCCTCCACATGCCCCCTGCTAGGAAATCGTATTAAGCTACCTGGAGTTTTTTGAACTGGCCACTATGTGGGGAACCTTGAGCTTACCCTGCCTTTTCTACTAACTATACTGAATAAAGCCGTGCCTTTACACGGCTGTCTGTTCATGTGGAAAATGTGTGTGCCCTGAGCAGGGCTCATGTCTTGTATATCTGTATTTCCTTAGAGTTCTTTATCTGTCCTAAGCCCAATTCATGTTTGTTGTGTGTCTAAATGAATGAAATGTCTCTGTTGTTTTCATTATCTGAATGTTCTTTTACCCTCTTTCCCTGCCCAACTCCTGGGCGTCTTATAAGGTAAGCTTAAATATTACTCCCTTTGGGATTCTTCCTTGATAACCTCTGACAGTCCTTGGCCTCCCTTGCCAACCTTGCCAACCTCAGAGGAAACGGAGGGTGAAAAGCTCCTCTCTGCTGCTCCAGAACCCACAATCTTCACATGTATCATTTCCTGGCCCATCTCAGATTGCTTTTTAATTGGTGACTTAGTTTGCTTTCTTTTAAACCATGAGCTGAGCTCTTGGAGGGAATCCTTGTATCCCCAGTACCTAACACATTGCCTGGCACATATTTGGTGCTCAACAAATGGTTATTAAATTAATGTTACATAGAGCTAAAAACAAATAAATATAAAACATTATGGCATTCTTCATGTTGTTTAAGTGTCACAATAACTGTGAGATAGACTGTCATCCTCCCTAGTTGACTTATGAGGATACTAGGCTCTTAAACTAACAAGTATAGAGATAGGACTAGATCCCTACTGAGATGGCTTCGAATCTTCTTCTTTGTTCTATTCTCCACTGCCCCCAAAACTAGCAGGTTCATGTTGGGTCAATATTCACACATCTAAAAAGTTTTATGGAAACATACAAGTTCTAAAGGTATATAACATTCCTGATTTTAAAGGCTTATATCATTTTTTGGAGCCACAAATATTAACCCCCAACAAGGTGAGAACATTGCAAGTTTGTGTTTGATTTGTACTAGCTTCCCCTAGGAAGAAGAAGATAAGCTAGATTCAGCTAAAAGGCATTTGACTTTAGTCCACAGCATTTATTGAGCACTTACTATGTGCTGTACTCTTTGCTAAGCAATGGAGTATATATAGGGGGAGGTATACAATGAGTTCTCTGCCCCTAATGATGAAGTAGTTCAATTGCATGGTAAAAAGAAACACCTATGAAGTCAGTAAAATACAGTTTTAAGTTACACTGGCTACCTGAGTAATGGTTGAAGGGAGAGAGAGGAGGAGAGGGCGTAGGTCATGTGGGATTGGGCAATGATGCTAACCTCTTACATTCATTGAACCTGTATGATTTAAATGGCATTTCCATATCCATTTTTTTTTAATGTTAAACCATTTACTTATGTATTTAAAATTTATTTTTAAATTACAATTGACATACAATATTATGTTAGTTTCATGTGTACAACATAACGATCAGACATTTATATACCCTTACAAAGCGGTCACCCCAATATGTCTAGTACCTGTCTGATACTACACTTAGTTATTACAATACTATTGAGTATATTCCTTATGCTGCACTTATATCCCTGTGACTATTTTTTATAACTGGCAATTTGTATTTCTTAATCCCTTTCATCCTCTTCACCCATCCCCCAACCCACATTCATATTTGTTTGATTGTTATGCAAGGTAAAATTCCCATTTTTACCTTTGAAAAGAAAAACTGAGACTCAGAGAGATTTAAGTGACTTTCCTTAAGTCATCCAGGAAGTAGGTGGTAAGCCTGCAATCAGATAGGTCAAATCTTTGCATCTCTCCATGTCCAAAACCACACACCTTCATATTTTGTCTAGATTAGTGTAAGAACCTAACTGATCACCTCATGTCTGTCCTTTCCCTCTCCAATCCTTTCTCCTTAGAGCTGGAATTATTATTTATTAATGCTAACCTGGTCATGTCATTCTTCCTTACAACTCTTCAATAGCATCACACTATTATTTGGATAGAACTCAAAATCTTTATTGTGGTCTTCACGCCCTTCATGGTTTGATTGCATCCTGTGTTCCTGGCTCATCTCATGATCCCTCTGTCAGCTTTGTATTCCAGCCACACTCTCCTGTCATGTCCTCAAACATGCAGTAATGCACCCTCTAGCCTTAGGACTTGTACCCATCTCTTTTTCTCTTTCCTGTATACGTTTCCTGCCCTCTACCCATGTATTTCACTCTTGTTCCTCCTTAGCGCTACATTGTCTAACCCAGTAGTTACTAGCCGTATGTGGCTATTTAAATGGAGAGGGATATGATAGAGGCAGTTTCAGAGTTTTGGTTCTTGGAGAAATGTTGGTGTCACTGACATAAATGGAAGTGTTTGGCCTATATCTCCCCATCTTCAAGGGGGCAATGCCGCATCTAAGCTAGGATGCTGTGTATATAATGGTCCAGAATTGCCTTTATTCATTTTACCAGTCACTAGAGGAGATTTTGTAAAGTTGAATGCCTTCAGGGGCCTTGCAGGTAGCATACACCCCACACAAGCTATATTAGCCTTGTTGCTGTTCCCACCTCAGGGCCTTTGCACTGGCTATTCTCCTCCCTGGAACATTTTCCCTAGATTTCCGCAAGGTCACCTCCTCAGGTCCTTCAAGTATTTCCTCAGATTTTACCTTCTCAGCAGCTAAAGGGTGTCCCAAAATTCACGCAAGAAATAATTTTGATAGAAAACACAGGTTTATAATTAAAAATTGTAAATTCTCATTGCTCAACAATGAAAATGCATTGTTCTTTCATGTAGCTCTCCATTTTTAATAACCCTGACCTATCAGCTGTCACACTGTCTTTTTTTTTTTATTGGCAACATTTTACCGCACAAATGACACACAATTCAAATCTTGCGTGAATTTTGGGACACACTTTACCTCCTCCTTCCCCAGCATTCCTAATCCTCAATTTATCAATTTCTGTTATTCTATGTATATACTACATTTATTTGGTTTATTGTTGTCTATTCCTACTTAATTGTAATCTCCACAAGAGCAAGGATTTTTTTAAAAGAAATATTTTGCTCTCCATTGTTTCCCAAATACCCAGAAGAGTGTACAGGCAGACCCCAGAAGGGTCTTGATTATATTTGCTAATGGACTGAATGCATGAATATTTGAATTGTGTAGACAACAGGGACTGGTAGGCCTGAGGGAACCAGGGATTGCATAGCTCCTTGCCTGCCCCCAAAGCTGACAAAGGCATTCAAATCAAAATTTAAAAGAATACAGGCCCAGCTACACAGAACTCTAGTGTAGGCTGGATTCTGTCGGTGAGGCCCCAGGCTTTGACCCTTGCTCCAAATAGAGCTAAAGATAATACCAGGTATGCCTCTGACCTTTCAGTTTTTAGTTTGGAGGGTTTCTAAGGAACACTCTCTCCCCACCCAATATGGAAGAGCCTGCTGATTTAAAACACATGCAGCATTGAACCGGTTTCCATAGTCAGAACAAAGCGATGCACAATCCCTTCCCCAAATATTTGTTTGCTGCTCCATAGCTACGAGTTGACAGTTGTTAGACATGGACCAGGTTACCAAATGAAGTTGCAGAAATCTCCTTCTCTGGAAATTCTTTAGAAGAGCACTGTGCTTTCTCTCCAGCCAAGGAAATTCCCTTGATGCCAAGTCGTTGGGGTGAGTTTACTAGACTGCTTTCGTCTTCCATTAATGAGAGCATAAGAAAGAATCCTCAGGTCAGTAGATCAAGTCCCAGGGAACTTCTGGGTAGTATGACCCTGACAGCCATTGTTCTGGGATGGTATATGTGTAGATGGGGGTGGGGATGTGAAGTGGGGTGGTCCCACTGATGGATAAGCATGACCATAAAACATTTCTAAATAAAACTGGGGAAATAATAGTGGCTACCAAACAAATCAGGTTTAATTGTATGTCAATTCTTTTATTTCCTTGTGATAAATTTCTGTTTTAGGGATAGAAACACTGAATCTTTGTGACTAAAAGGCCATAATTAAAGTATGGAACTTCATAGGTCTTCAGAGGGGATTCATAAAGTAGAGTGAAGAGAGTATTTTCTTTACTCCCACTAGAAGGTTACTCCCACCACAATTCTTAGGCGTATTTGAGTCTATCCAATCTTTTTGATCACTATTTCTTTACCTATCATTTTTACATGTACTTACATGACACAGAGAGAGCATGCTATGCTTTGTACATAGAAAAGATTCCATGAACACAGTTAATTAAGACATTGAGTAGGTTTTCCATCCTTTACATTTTTAAAGATTTATTTTTATTGTTTTTGAGAGAGAGATACAGAGACAGAGAGAAGGGGGAGGGCCCAGAACCGTTTCCATAGTTGTACTTCATTGGTTTTTCCACATAGTTTCATTCTAAAGGTGGGCACTGGGCTGCACAGGGCGGGAACTGGGCTGGGGTCTCACCCTGGTGAGAGCCCCTAGTTCAGCATATGAGTCCGCCTGAGCTGGGGTCAGGATTCGATTCTCGCTCCCTGGGGCTGCAAGGTGAGCACTCAACCCACATCCTTTATATGGCTTCCCCACATCCTTTACATTTCTTATGAAGGTACACTGGTTCCAAAACACTTTCAAGCCAATAAACTCCTTTGATTCTCACTTGAGAGATATCTTTGGCTCTCAGGAAATTGAGGCTCAGAAAGCTGATGAGATTATTGCAGGATTACCCGATTCACAAGTGGTAGAATTAGAACCAGAAGGTGGCTCTTTTGACACCATATTGCTCATCTCTACTCTAAAGCTACCATGTAGTATTATGTTTATTGAGTCTTTTACATTTTTTCACCCAATGCCTCCTTTGACTAATTGCATGCCTGTGTGAGATGGGCTTGCCCAGAGGCTAATAGGGGAAGTTAGTGATGGCTTATTGATTCATTGACTGGTGTCTCACAAGTTCAAAGCAGATTTGAGGTAGCTAAGTTACTCTAATAAGGCTACTGTTTATTGTGTAATGAATGCCAGGTATTGGGCTGATCACACCTTCTTTTGCTGAATTCTCATAACATCATTAGGAGATGTAGGTATAAATAATAGTTTTGTACAACCAAGGAAACTGGTTTTCTGGCTTCCCAAAGTCATATAACCAGTAAGTGCCAGAGCCAGGCTTCAGACTCAGACGGTCTGCACTCAACGCCATTGATCTTAATCACTATACAGGGATTTCCAAGTTAAGATGGAAGGACATCCAGACAGAGTAAGCCAAGCCTATAAATGGTACGTAGGCATGATCCAGCAAGGCAAAAGCATGATTAGGATGGCTGGAATTGTGTAACCTGTTCCAAGTCACGCATAACCAAAGTGGTGGAGCTTGGTTTTGAAACCAGGTCTTTGGAACTTGTCATGAGGCCATGCTGCCTGATTGGGAATGGGATTTGGTCCTCATGCTTCTGTAGTCTAGATTGATCAGTGTAGTACAGGCATAGAGGGCATTCACCGGGTGCTGTGGGCAGAGGTATTGCCAGCAGTCACAGATGGGTCACTGGCAAATGTTCTCTCCTAGAGCACATGCCCTCTACACAGGATGAGTCTCTTGGGAAACACGAACTTCTCTGATGATAGAGGTGGGCGGAGTGGTGACATAGGAAGAATACTCCTATGTACCTGTATGATATTTCCATACAATGGAATAGTACTCAACAAAGGAAAAGGCACATCATACTGATATGCACAGCAACATGAATGAACCTTACAACATGCCAAGTGAATGAAGTCAGACACAAAAGAGAGCTCCGAGTTTGAATTCTGGCTCTGCCATCTCCTGGCTGTGTGACAGGAGCAAGATCGTGTTAATCTCTAGAGTCTGATCTTCTATGAAATATAAATGTTACATGTATCTTCAGAGGGCTTTGTAAGGATGAAATAAGATGATGTGTGTAAAGCACCTGGAATATCATAGGTGTGTGTACCTACAATATATAGTAGCATCTTGTTGTTTATTGTATTCTTATTTGAAGATGTTAATGCTTTTCTTTGTTGAAAATCTGTAATAATTGTGAATAATTCTTATATGAAGAACATGGTATATAGTAAAAAATAGAATCATAGATTTCAAATCAGGAAAAATGAAGAATTGTGCATTTTAAATAGATATGGACTCTTTTAGGTTGACTTTTGTGGGATTTAAAAGGTTATTATTAGGTTTTAAATTAATAGGAAACATTAATGATTATGGCTACTCCTGTCTTTTCAAAAGAAACCATAGAAACAAAAATAAAAAAAAATAGAATTAATAACTATTATGCTCCAACTTTAAAAATTACATAGTGAAGTGAAAAATCTCCTGTATTCTCCAGCTGGTGTTTTTGCTCTTAGAGGCAACTACAGTTAATAGTTTGTTGTGCATTCTTTTGTGTTTTTTTACTTTACCTTATTACTATATCATGGATATATTTTCATTTCATCTTTTATAGCCCAACTTGTTTTTTAAATTTAACAGCTTGAGGCATAGTTACATACCATAAAATACATTCATTTTAAAAGTGTAATTCGATGATTTTATTAAACTTACACAGTTGTGCTGTTATCACCATAATCCAATTTTAGAACACGTCTGTTATCCCCAAAAGTTCCCTTGTGCCTGTTTGCCGTCAGTTCCCTTCCCCAGTTGTAAATAGCTCCTTATCTGATTTCTGTTTTTATAGTTACTGTTCTTTAGAAATTTTATATGAATGGATCACACACATGCATTATTTTGTGTCTGACTTCTTTGCACTTAGCATAATGTTTTTAAGGGTCATTCATGTTGGTGCATACTTAAGTAGTTTGTGCCTTTTTCTTGCTGAATACTATTCCATTATATGGATATACCACACTTTGGTTAAGCATTTGGTTAAACCATGATAGATATTTGATTTGTTCTCAGTTGGGGGACATTATGAATAATGCTGCTATGAATATGCACATACAAGTCTTTGTGTTGACATGTATTTTTGTTTTTCTTGGGCAGATACCTAGGTGTGAAAGTGCTGGGTTGTGTGGTATGTTTAAAAAAATGCCAAACTTTATTTCCATCAGCAATGTATGAGAATTCCACTTTCTGCACATTTTTCTAACATTTGGTATTGTCAGTCTTTTTGATATACCGTAGCTATTCTAGTAGGTATGCAGTAGTATCTCATTGTGATTTTAATTTGCATTTTCTTAATCACCAATGATGTTAGCCTGTTTTCTTGTATTTATTGGCCATTTGTATGTCTTCTTTGGTGACGTATAAATTCATATGTTTTACTCATTTTTTAATTGAGTTGTTTGTACTCTTAATATTGAGCTATGCAAGTTCTATATACAAGTCTACCACCAGATCTATGATTTGCAGATATTTTCTCCCAATCTGTAGCTTAACTTTTTATTTTATTATGGTTTCTTTTAAAGAGCAAAATATTTAAATTTGGTGAAGTCAAATTTATCATTTTTTAAATGAATCTTGCTTTTAAAGAAATCTTTATTTAACCTATGGTCAAAAAAGATTTTATCTTATGTTTTATTCTACAAGTTTTATAATTTTAATACTTAAATTGAGGGCATAATACATTTTGAATTAATTTTTATATATTGTATGAAGTTTTTTGGTTTTGTTTTTTTGTATGGGCATTTAGTTGTTCTACCACCACTGTCAAACAGACTGTCTGTACCTCCATTGAACTGTCTTGGCACTTTTATCAAAAATCGATTGACCATAAATGTTTGGGTTTATTTCTTATATCACTATTCTGTTCCATTGATCTACGTATAAATTTATCTTTTGCCAATACCACTCTGACTTAGTAATGATAGTTTTCTAGTAAGATTTGAAATCAGGTAGCATGACTACTCCAACTTCTTTCTTTGTTTTCAAAAGTGTTTAGACTCATCTACATACTTTACATTTTTATGTAAATGTTAGGAACACTGCCAATTTCTGAAAAAAAAAAAAAGTCTGCTGAGACTTCATAGGGGTTGTATAGAATCTTTTTTTTTTTTTAAAAAGATTCATTTTATTGTTTTTGACAGTGAGAGAGACAGAGACAAAGAGATAGAGAAAAGGAGGAGGGCCCAAATCAGTCTTCATAGTTGTATGTCATCAGTTTTCAACATGGTTTCATTTCACACAGGTGGGCAGGGGGCCGTGGAGAGCAGGTACTGGGCCTGGGGCTTCCTGCATGGGAGGCATGCCCCCTTGAGCTGGGGGCCGAACTGGGGGGTCTCCCACATGTGAAGCTCGCCCTGGTCAGAACTGAACTGGGGGACACACCCCAGTTCAGCATATGGGCCCACATAGACCAGGACCGGGACTTGATCCTTGGACCCCGGGGCTGCAAAGTGAATGCTTAACCTGCTAAGCCATCCTGGATTCCTATGTATAGAATTTTTAGACTAGTTTTAGATTGCAGCTTTAACAATGTTAAATTTTTCATTTCATGAGTATAGCATATTTTTCCAATTTTCTTTCTTTTTTATTTTTGTAGCAATGTTTTATCATTTTCAGGGTATAGGTCTTGAGCTTCTTTTTATAAATCCATTTCTGAGTATTTTACTTTTTTGATGCTACTGTGAATGGAATTCTTTTTTTTGTTTTGAGTGGGTACAGTGAACTTTATTGATGGCGCATGAGGGGTCTTCCTCAGACCACTCTCCTGGAAGTCAGGGGATTCTTAGTGTGTTGGGGGATCAATTTGGGGCAAGGATTTTCCAGTAACTGAGGGCCTCTCTTCTCTCTGGGGCTGGTGGTTCAAGGGGCTCTTATTTTACTCCTTGGAGGTCCATGTGAACCATAAGGTCCACCACCGTGTTGCTATAGCCAAATGCATTGTCATTACCAGGAAATGAGCTTGACAGAGTGGTTATTGATGGGCTCAGCATAAAAGATGGAAGAGTGAGTGTCACTGTTAAAGTCACAGGAAACAATCTGGTCCTCAGTATAGACCGATGCCCTTGAGGGGGTCCTTTGTTGCTTACTTCACCACTTTCTTGATTTCATTGTATTTGGTGGCTTTCTCCAGGTGGTAGGTCAGATCCACAATTGACATGTTGGAGGGTAAGGACATGGAAGGCCATGCCAGTGAGCTTCTCATTAAGCTCAGGGATGACCTTGCCCATAGCCTTGGCAGGGCCAGTAGAAGCAGGGATGATGTTCTGGGCAGTCCCTTAACCATCACACAACAGATTCCCAGGGGGGCCATTCATGGTCTTCTGGGTGGCATTGATGGCATGGACTATAGTTAAGAGTCCTTCCACAATTCCAGAGTTGTCATAGATGACCTTGGCCAGGGGGGCCTAGCAGTTGGTGGTACAGGAGGCATTGCTGACAATCTTGAGGGAGTTGTCATACTTCTTATGGTTCATACCCATCACAAACATGGTGGCATCCACAGAAGGGGCAGAGATGATGACCCTCTTGGCTCTACCCTTTGAGTAAGCCCCAGCCTTCTCCATGGTAGTGAAGACACCAGTGGATTCCATAACATATTCAGCACCAGCATCACTCCATTTGATGTTGGCAAGAATTTGCTCATGGAAGATGGTGATTGGTTTTTCACTGATGACAAGCTTTCCATTCTTATCCTTGACGGCGCCTTTGAACTTGATATGGGTAAAATCATAAAGGAACATGGAGACAATGTAGTTGAAACCATTGAAGGGTTCATTGATGGCAACATGATTCACTTTGCTAGAGATAAAAGCAGTCTTGGTGACCAGGTGCCCCACAGCGCCGAATCTATTCACTCTGACCTTCACCATCCTGTCTCAGGGTTATACGGGCAGTGTGCTAAAAGATCCAGCTGTTTGTCAATTGGGAGTAGCAGAGGGCTGGAATTCTTTTTTTTAATTTCGGTTTTGATACCTTAGTGGTTATTATATAGAATTACAATTGATTTTTATGTTATTCTGATATCCTGTGATTTTACTAAACTTTCTTATTTCTTCTAGTAACTTGTAAAATTTTCTTTTTGTACCTTATTTAGGATTTTCTGTATGTGAGATATTGTCATCTGCAAAAAAAAAAAAAAGAGAGAAACACTTTAATATCTTCCTTTCTAATGTGTATGATTAAGATTTCTTTTTCTTGCTTCATTGCATTGTCTACAACCTCTACTACAACATTGAATAGAAGTGATGAGAGGGAATATTCTTGCTTTGTTCATATTAGGGGGAAATCATTTTACCATGGCATGAAGTATGATATTAGCTGTAAGTTTGTTTTTATAGATGCTCTTTATCAGGTCTTGGAAGTTTTCTTCTTTCCTGGTTTATTGAGTGTTTTGGTTTTGTCTTTCTTTTCCTGCATCTGTTGAGATGATCATTTGGTATTTGTGCTTTATTCTGTTAATATGTATAATCAATTAATTGATTTATGGATATTAAACTGCTCTAGCAGTCTTTGGGTAACCCTGCATGGTCATGGTGTATAATACTGTTTAATATGTTGTAAAATTTTATTTCTTAATATTTAGTTAATGACTTTTCCACCTATGTTATGACAGATATTGGTCTATACTGTTCTTTTCTCTTTTTCTGGTGTCTGTTTTTGGCTTGGATATCAGGGTAATGCTGGTCATGTAAAATTTGTTGAGAAATGTTCCCTCCTTCACTACATCCTAAACAAATTTTTGTAGGAATGATATTGTTTTTTTCCTTAAATGTTTAATATAATTTCTTAGTGATGCCGTCTGGTCTGAGAGTATTTTATTTTTTGGTAGGAACATTTTCTTAAGTATACTTTTGATTTTTCAAGAATAAATGCTTCTCAGTTTTTCATATGGCTTTGTTCAGTTTCTATAGCCCCCAAGTGGTTGTTTTAATGATGTTTTTTCTAGTTTTATATTTTATTTTGCTAAGAGGATTTGCTGACCTTTTCATACACCACCGCCACACCCAGAAGTTGCTTCTCTACCTCTTTATTTTTAATAGTTGTAGAATATTCCATTTTACAGATATATCTTTATTGAAAAAAATTGTTTTTCTAATTTTTAAATATATTTTTAAGCAATACTGCAGTTAGCCTTTGTCCACATATAACTTTATTTACTTATGCCAATAATTTGGTAAGATAGATTTCTAGAAATGAGATTGTGAGCCAAAAGTAATGCATGCCTTACATTTTAACAAGTATTATAAAAGTATTCTTTAAAATCTTTACTAAATTATTACAGTTAGAATAATTCTAGAAGATCCACTTCTCCATATTTTGCCACTACCATATACTATTAACCTTTTACATATTTTTTTTCTTCAATATGAAATGCAAAGCTTGGTATATTTTTATTTGTATTTATTGAATTATAGTGGAGTTAAAAATCATTTTATATGCTCTTTGACTCTTTCTTATTTTATGATATGACATGTCATATCCTTTGCTTAATTTCCAATTAGAGTGGTTGTCTTTTTCTTATTAATTTATAGGATCTTCTTATATTTTAGTGATATTAAACTTTTATCTCTTTTATGTTGTAAATTATTTTTTCTATCTGTGATTTCTATATGTGATTCTTATTTAAAAGCCTTGCATCATAATTTATGTTTTTGTTTGTTTTTAAAACAGAAAGTTGTACAAGGGATCGATTTAAACCGAATTCGAGGGCTTGGGTTTGATGCCACGTGTTCTCTGGTGGTTTTGGATAAGCAGTTTCGTCCTTTACCAGTAAACCATGAAGGTAGGACCATTCCTCTCTTTCCCTGGTGGTGGGAGACTGGCTGGGGCAGATTTGGCTGATTGGTTCAGAGGGCCTAGGTAGAACCTGAGATCAGATGTCTCTTATCACTGGAAGTGAGATTTAGAGGTAGAACAGAGAAGCCAGAAATCATGTCTCTGAATGAAGTTAAAAACCTGGAGAGCAGTTGGTAGGAATGGGTGGCATCTGGAGCGTGGGTTAGGTAAAGACTTGGTTTCACAAAGAATGAGAGCCACAATACGAGAGCATGATGAAGGGCGGATGTGGGACCTTTGGCTCAGAATGAGTAGCCATGAAACAGACAAGTGGTCAGAGTGTTTCCTAGGACGGAAGTGTCAGGCCTGCTGTTGATTTGCATATGAAGCTCTAGTACCACATTCATTTGAGTGGGTGAGCCAAATCCATTTAAAGCAAATAGAACAAGACATAGGGCCATGTATCACACAGAAACTGCCAAGAGACGGTCTCTTCTCTTCTATACCCAGAACGGAAGACATTTCCATTTAATGAGGCTGTTCTGATAGACACTTGTGACTACAGTGGTGAACTGCTTTAAATGTAAAGTGCCTCTTGGTTTCCCCATCAGAAATTTTTCACAGCAAGTGAGGATGTTTTCCTTTTGGGTAATTTTAGCTAGTAGCACTAACACTTAGGTTGCTAACCCAGAAGTCTACATGGTCAGGTAGGTAAGGTGATACACTTTAGCTGATATTTAACTTTTTAATGAGCAGAAATTGTTTGGAAGTGGTGGAGACTATGGTATGCTGGAAATCGTATCTAAAGGAGTGTGGCTCTAGATTTGTCAGTCATTTGTTGCTGAGATAGGCATGACAGACATGTTTTGGGCTAGATTGCATTTAAAAACTATTAGGAGTAAGCACTGCTGTAAGCAGCATCTTTCTTAACTGGTGGCTGTGGATACTAGTCACACTGGGACCCTGGAATTATAGTCAGGCAGAATCC
Source organism: Craseonycteris thonglongyai (assembly GCA_004027555.1). Lineage (NCBI taxonomy): Eukaryota > Metazoa > Chordata > Mammalia > Chiroptera > Craseonycteridae > Craseonycteris > Craseonycteris thonglongyai. Next base: position 1,846 of record PVKE010021467.1, on the reverse strand, counting down.
AGATCTCTGCTTTGCCACTACTGCTGAGCTGCAACATCTTGAGTAACTCACTTACCTCTGCATGTTGCAGTTTTCTCCTCTGAAAGAATTGGAATAATGAAACAGTAGCTTTGCTGTGGCAATTACGTGACAGTCTAAACATCCATATACTCAGATAAGATTTTTCAATCTAATTATGAATTTCTCAAGAGAATGTCTAACTTCTGTGGACCTAATGTTTAGAATAGTGATTTTTGTAAATACGTGTGCTGGAAATAGTATGTAAATGGATGCTTGCTTAGAGCACAAGAGTAATGCTAATTTTTTTTTATACACACAGACACACACATGCACACACAGGCATACATACTAAAAAACACGTTTTCCCCACTTCTTGCTATATTTATTAGCATCTACTGTGTGCCAAACCCTGTTTTTAAGTGCTGGGGCTTCAAAGATGAATATCAATTATCCTTATTCTCAGTGACTGTTCACTGGCTTGGTTGGCATTGTTCTGAAAGACACCAAAGGATGGGGTTGAACCAGCAGAGCTCAGCTCAGCAGCACTAGCCTGTCTCCAGTTATGAGATGTGTCCAGCCATGGATCTGGCCATGTTGGGAGGCTGTGAGCATTTGCTTTGTTGGCTTTCTTTAAGTAGAGGTCAGGTGATAGTGTGTTAGGGATGCTGTAGGAGGAATTCTTGGGTGGCATTTTAGTTGTTCAAATGCCTTCTAAATCCACAAAAAACCTTTTTTTTTTAAACTGGCTGTACATTAGAAAGTACTGGGGATCTTTTAAAATTACCAGTTAGGGAAGGGGAGGAGGGAGGGAGGGAGGGGAGATGGAAGAGGGCACCAGCATTATGGACACACTCAATAGTTTGGTGGTTACCTGGAGAGGGGGGAGGAGGGGGGAGGGAGAGTTGTGGGGAGAGGTGGGAGTGGGCACCGGATATATGGTGGTGGAGGGGGAGCTGATTCTGGGAGGTGGGCACATAATGCGAATCATGGGTGATGTGATGTGGACTTGTACATCAAGAAACTATTTAATTGTTACCAACTAATGTCACCCCATTAAATTTAACAATAAAAAAAATAATTACCAGTTATGAACATTACCCACTCCCCCATCCCATTTGTATTCAGTTGGCTTAGGGCAGGGGTTCCCAACCTTTTTATACCCTAGGGCACATTCTAAAATATCAGTAGGGCGGCGGGCACCAGCTATTTCTAAGGATATTTATTATTGAACAAGAATAAAAACTAATGAACAAAAATAATTTTAAAATAAGAAATTTATTGTACAAATTATATACACACAAAGAAACATATATACAAAACGTAATACAAAGTAAATAAAAAACACATGTATAATAAAATCATTTAAAAAAACATAAAAGAAAACATAAAAGAAAACAATCAGTGTGATCTTTGGCACTGCATTTCATTGGCAGTGCCTCGTAATTAGGAGAGTATGACGACAACCCTGTTAGCAAACAATTATTATGATGCTCATCAGTAAGTCAAGATCTATATCGTGATTTTATTAAATTCATGTTTGAAAACAAAGATTCGCATAAATACGTTGACCCGAAAAACGATTTGATTTTATATGCCGCTTTTTTTTAAAATGGGAACCTTTCTTTGTCGACTATGTTCCATAAGTCGTCTGATATTAAGGATTTTAGCAAAATATCGTTCTTAAGGTTCAAAATTTCTAACTCTAGTTCTTCTGCTTTCCCCTGAACAAGGTCTGCAATACATGCGGCTAGTTCTATTCCATTTATTTGGCAAGTAAAAGGATTGATACAGAAGGAGACAATTGGCTCGATATTTGTAAACTGCAGAAATCTCTCTTCAAACTGTT
>PVKE010021466.1:0-26495 GCA_004027555.1 Craseonycteris thonglongyai | reverse complement strand
AACACATGACCTCACTTATAGGTGGAATATAAAAGTGAAAGTAACAAAGACACAGAGACCTATGGACACACTCAATAGCTTGGTGATTGCCAGAGGGAGGGGGAGGAGGGGGGAGGGAGAGAGGGAGGGAAGGTGGGAGAGGGCACCAGCATTATGGACACACTCAATGGTTTGGTGGTTACCAGGATAGGGGGGAGGATCAGGGGGACAGTTGTGTGGGGAGGTGGGAGTGGGCACTAGATATAAGGTGATGGAAGGGGAACTGATACTGAGTGATGGGCACATAATACGATGCATGAATGATGTGATGTGGACTTGTACATCTGTAAACTGTCTAATTGTTACCAACCAATGTAACCTCATCAAATTTAACAATAAATTAAAAAAAAAAAATGGGCAGAGGACCTAGGCACTTCTCTTAAGATATACAAACGGCCAACATGTATTTGAAAAAAATTACCTAACTGTACTAGCTATTGGGGAAATACAAATCAAACCCACAATGAGATATCACCTCATACCTGTTAAAATGACTGTTATCAACAAGACAAGGAATAACAAGTGCTGGAGAGGCTGTGGAGAAGAAGAAACCCTCATACACTGCCGGTGAATATGTAAATTAGTACAGCCACTATGGAAAACAGTATAGAGGTTCCTCAAAAAATTAAGAATAGAATTACCATATAACCCAGCAACCCTTCTTCTGGGTATCTACCCCCCAAAATCTGAAAACATTTATCTACAAAGATATATGTACCCCTATGTTCATTGCAGCAATATTCACAGTGGCCAAGACATAGAAATAACTTAGTGTCCTTCAGTAGATGACTGTATAAAGAAGATGTGGTACATTTACACAATGGAGTACTACTCAGCCATAAGAAAAGATGAAACTGCCATTTGCAACAACATGGATGGATCTTGATATTATCATGCTAAGCGAAATAAGCCAGACAGAAAAGTGAAGAATCGTGACTTCATGCATGTGGTATATAAAACTAAAAGCAACAAAGGAAAAAGACAAACAATCAAAATCTCAGACAGTTTAGTGGTTACCAGAGGGTAAAGGGGATCAAATATATGGTGATGGAAGGAGAATCAACTTTGGTGGTGAACACACCATTCAATAAACAGACGATGTATTATAGAATTGTGCCCTTGAAACCTGTATACTTTTACTAACCAATGTGACCCCAATAAATCCAGTTAAAAATCAATTGTATTTCTATACACTTAACAATGATCAATCCAAAAATGAAATTACTAAAAACAAAAATACATTCACCCAGGGTAATATAGGCAATTGTAATATCTAATATAGTAGCTGCTAGGCTTAGGATGTAGCAGAATGTTTGTTTAAATATGGATTTTGTTAAAATGATGCCACTGTCTCAGAAAATTAGTGTCTTCTATGGGAGAAATTCTGGGTAACTACTGGATGAAATTGATTATTGCCTGAAGGAATCATATAAGTTTGGAAGGGAAATTAACAAATATTTACAACAATAAAGAAAGACATCTTGCTTTGGAGTAAGAAAATACAATAAATTAAGCATATAAAAATTGAGGTTTCTTTAAAATCTGTTTAATCAGAGAAATGTTGTTCAAGGAATGTGCTGAAGATATGACAAAACCAGTTTGAGATCTTCAGGAAATAGCTTATCTAAAAAGCAAGACCTTATCAAAAGAACTTGTCAAAAGATAAATACATTTAATGGTACTAATACACACACTCTCTCAACCTATAAAATTCACAAGGTATCTTTTTAAATCCATGTAGAAGTTTTAACAATGAGTAAAAAGCCATACCCTTGGTTTGATTCTTGCTGCATAAGCTGAATTGTCCTTTATTGAACAAAGACCTTCTGAATTTTATCTTTCACCACTTGATAATAAAAAGCAGTTGCCTTTTTCAACTCTGTATGTCCTCTATGCTCTTTTGCCTCCCAAATTATTTTGGACCAGTTTTACCAAAATATTCATCATAGAATAAGATGAATAGCCATTATTAGAGTCTTTAATATCAGTTTATTTCTAGTCTGCCTATTTTCAACTATTATGCTAATGTTAGTTTTCATTAAGGCAGCCCCTTCTTATAGATACTATTATTTGTAACTATCAGTATGGTCCAGATATGGTAATAAATAACCCCAAAGCTCAGAGGCTTAGTTATATTCCCCCATCACAGGTGGCTCTGCACATCTCAGTCACAGGGAAAATAATCTGGAGAATGTCAAATCAAAAATTAAATTCCCTGATCCAGAAACCTAAGTCATTTCTGCTCACTGGTCATTACAAGCCACATATCCTCATTCAACCACAAGGATTTTAGGAAATGTGATCTGAAAGCAAAGAGCCAATATTAATGGGGAATAAATTTATAGGGGGATTTATCCCCATAAAAACTCATCAGGATTTTAGAAACAGTGGTTAAATTGGAAAGCCATTTTTCTAAATCAAAGAGTATCAAGCAAAAATGTGTGCAGATATACACAGCATGAGAAAAAATGTACTAAATATGCTGAAACTACAGTGAAGCAAGTGATGTAATGCAAGGGAAAATATATTCCAATTTTAATTTAAATATACTATTTTTCCTAGTCCTTCTGCTGGAGCAATCACAACATAATAATACCCTTGTGTCATTTAGCAAAACTCTCTTTCACTTATCAAGATTAATCATAACATTTTGCTTTCACTTAACTGAAATACTTGCTATCTCAAGCTTGCAATGTCTGCCACACAGAGAATTGGCAAATAGTGTAGTTAAAAGGGATTTTAAAATCATTTAGCAGTATAACCCTAAACATTATTGCTCTTTTTTTGACTTAGCCTCAGACTATAAAGCAAAAATCAGCAGAATTATAAGCCATTCAACTACCAAAAGATAGCAGTGGGGTTAAAAATCAGGCATCCCAGGGAAGCTGGGATGACTCAGCAGGTTAAGCGCTCACTTTGCAGCCCCAAGGATAGAGGATTGAATCCCAGCCCTGGCCTGTGCAGCTCCATATGCTGAACTGGGGTGTGCTTCCCATGCAGGAGGCCCCCAGTTTGGTTCTCACCCTCCACCCCCACATTCGGCCCCTGGTTTGAGAGGGTGTACCTCCCATGCAGGAAGTCCCCAACCCAGTTCCCACCCTGCATGACCCCCTGCCCACCTGTGTGGAACAAAGCCATGTAGAAAACTGATGACATACAACTATGGAGACTGCTCTGAGCCCTCCCCATTCTTTCTGTCTCTGTCTCTCTCTGTCTCTGTCAAAAACAATAAAATAAATCTTAAAAAAACAAAAACAAACAGGCAGTCTAGTATCAACATCAGTGCTTTTGGTTATATATGCTATTTCCTTTGATAAACTGAAATCAAGAACAGTGATTAATTATTCATTAATCAAAATCAAAATGTAATTAAAAAAACATTGTGGGAATGATTTCCACGCGCAATAGCAAAAGAAAAATATTCTGTGAGGTAACTAGAAACACAGTTTCAAAGTATCTTTTAAAGGAGCATGGTATTCATAGAGAGAGAGTCAGACAAAATAAGAGAATTCTGAGTTCAGACACATACTCAGGTGTTTGTGGAGACCTGGTTTATAAAAGAGGTGGTATTATGATCACTGAAAAATGATGGCTTTTTATGAAATGCTAATAGGAAAATTGAAATCCATAAAAAAATTATGTATCTCTTGCTGATATCACAGGCCACAGTCAAGCCCAAATATCCTAAACACTTCAATGAATAAGCTAATCTAAAATGTCTAGAAAATATATAGATAATTATCCTTAGGCAATCAGGGTGAAGAAGATCTTCTTAAACAAAGCACAATCATAAAGGAAATCTTGCTACATCTGTGCAGTAAAATAAATCATGCACAGATTCAAAACACAAGACACAGACAAGGAGTGTCTTGATAGCTTATTCAAGCAGCCAGTGTAAAGAAATCCTAAAAATCAATAATGTACAAAATATATATGAACAATTCACCTGAAAAGCAGTAAGCACATGGAAAGAAAGTGTTCATCCTCACTGGTAATCAGGAAAAATGCAAATTGAAGCCAATATTTCAGTCTTACATAGAAGAAACTGTACTATATTTTGAGGAAAATGATCTTAAGAGAGAATCAACAGATTGTGTTATTAATGGCTACTATGACAAGAGAGAAATACATATTCTGCTTTGATATTATTTGTAGGCTCTTTTTTTGGCTTCCTTCGCTACATCAATTTTTACTATAAATAGTTCAGGGACAGACAGAAAAGAGGATATAATCAAAGCATGCCAGCAAATAATGTGTGCAGCAGTCTAAAAGGAATTTAGAGGCTCAGAGCATCATTGAGCTGACAGCCCTGCAGAAAACACACACCTACACAAGAAATGTAGCCTGAAGTAAAGACACTCTTGGCATATAATTTAACAGGGTACTAATTAGATGAATACCAACAAGAAACGTGCCAAGAAGATACTTCTGGAGATTTTTTAAATGCTGACTGTATAGGATAAAATGCTAAACATTCTCCTTTGAAGTCAAGATGTTTGGTTATATATTGTTGCATAATCTACCACTCCAAAACATAGGGTATTCACACAATAATTTATTATTATTTGTCATACTTAGGTGGTGGGTTGACCAGGGCTCAGCTAGATGGTTCATACTTGGGATCTCATTTATAGTTTTCACCATATGGTGGCTGGAACTGGAGACTCTCATATTGAGCACCCCAGTGAGGATGGCCGGAATATCTGAGGGATGACCATGAGTCCTTGTAAGGTCTGGTTTTCCAAGGCTGAGAAGGAAACTTCCAGCTTCTTGTGACTACCCTTCAAAATTTTAGAACACCAATTCCATTATATTCCGTTGGTCAAGTAGGTCACTAAGGACCTGCCCAAATTTAAGAGGTCTGGGGATGGGGGTGGATTTAACATTGTATCTTGATATGAGAAGTAGCATGTGGGCACAAAGAAGAAAGGAATGGCAGGTGGCTACCTTGGAGACTTATCTATCACACAAAATAACCAACATTCCTTCACTGTCCAGAGTGTATTTCTAAAATGATTCTGAAGGGTCAGTGTCTTAATGCGTTAGTACTATACATAAATGGACTAGTTCTTCAAGCTTTCACCTCAAGGCATGCATGGGCACCATCCAGCACTAACAAAAGTCTGAGCCATGAGGGCCACCATGAGAAAGGGGTCTTGTTATCTCTCTATTCCTAAAATAACTTCTTCTGTGGCAAATCTAGTCACCTGGCTTTTTAGGGGATTAGTTGTATCACTCAAATGACAGTCAAATCAAGTCTAAGGAACTTCCTGTCAAGAATGAGTAGATAAATGCTGTGCTCACTTTTTCCCATGACCAAATCAAATTTACAACTAAATTATAGAACAGCCATGACTGAGAAGCACCTGAAGACTAGCTGAACATAATTCCTATAACTAAGGATAAAAAGAAGCCATGATGGGACTGGTAAAGGGAAGAGACACTGAAGGGGCAGATCCCACATCCACGGCACAGTGATTAAGAATTAGGACCAATATTTTGGCTGCAGAGGTCCCCACTGAGGAGTGAGGGGTCTCAGCCCTACACTGGACATCCCAGCCTGAGGCACCAGTGCTGGGAAGATGAATCCCCATAACAGGTGGCCGTGAAAACCAGTGGAGATTGCATCCAAGTGAGACAGGGCTACTGGAATCCCAGGTATTCCTCTTAAAGAGCTCATGCATGGATTCACCTGCTCACAAACTCACTCACTCACTTGGCTCTAGTACAGGGGCAGCAGCTCAAAAAGTGCCAGGGATATATGGAAAGGAACTGAATTGACTAGCTTCAGGGCAATGGCTGGTGGAGCAGGGGTCAGAGCAGATCTCTCCATGCAAAGGAGTGCTGACAGGCACTATTTCTCCTTGGTTGTGTGATCCCCTCACCCAGGCAGCACACACAGGTAGGTGCCAAATCTGAGCTCTCTATTCACCTGGCTAACATGTTTTTCCCACCTTTGATTCCTTGACAACCCACCGCACCCAACTCAGTGTCCAGGCAAGCCACTTTCAATGTCCTGCCTCAGCTTGTGCTGAGGACTTTCTGAAAATTCCACAAAAGTCAACAAACCCCAAACAAGCAAAGGCTTGCCTCAGCATGCCCTGTGCCACTTTAAAGGCCTCAAGCCTGGGACAAGAGTCAACCAGTCTCACTTTGCATTATAATTCCCATCAGGTAGCCCCACACCTGACATAAGCTGCAGCCAGTGTTGGCATGGAACATAGCCTTAACCAAATGGCCATAAACTGGTCCAAGTGGCAGCTGACCTCACCTCACATAGTAGTACCCACTAAAAAGTGCTAATCCTGGCACTACTGAAAACCAACCTGGTTCACAACATATCTTCTCCCAAGAAGCAACCAACTTCAGATCACTTTGTAGCAATCACCAGGCAGCCCCAAGCTGGGCACAAATGGCAGCTAACTTTGGTTTATACTAGATCCCCTCCCAAAAGGCTTGAGAACCAACATAACTGGTGGCTGGCTTCAAACCACACCAGAAGGTCACCCAACCAGCTCCACAAAAGAAACACCCAAAGAGTGTACTCAGCTGTCACCAGATCCCTGATAAAGTGAATCCTGCTCTGTGGAGTAAGCCCTCACACAACAGTTCCTCCATTGTAACCACAGAAATCCCCCTAAGCCAATGATCCCAAGGGTCAATCCTACCCACTAATGTTCCAACAGTAATCAAGGGTCAAATACAACAGCAGTACACACACAACCCACACAAGGGATAGTCCTGGAACACGTGACTGAGGTGAACAGGGACAGGATGCCACTGGACTTCATAGGACACCTACCAGATAAGGCTACTCTGCCAAGACCAGGAGATGTGGAAGATCTACCTAATACATGGAAACAAACACAGGGAGGCAGCCACATCAGGAGAAACAGAAATATGCCTCAAATGAAAAAACAGCACAAAACTCCAGAAAAAAGAAATAAACAAAATGGAGACAAGCAATCTACCAGATCAGAGTTCAAGACACTAGTTATAAGAAGCTCAATGAGCTTAGGAGAAGAATAGATGAACTCAGTGGGAAATTCAACAAAGAGAAAACATAAAACAGAACATGTCAGAAATGAAGACTATTAAAGGGTATCAATAACACACTAGATGAAGCAGAGAATTGAATCAGTGATCTGGAATGCAAGACAGTAGAAAACATTCAATCATAACAGCTAAAAAAAAAAAAGGAAAAAAATTAAAAGAAAATAAAGATAGTTCAAGGGACCTGTGGTACAACATCAAGCATAACATTTGCATCACAGAGGTACCAGAAGAAGAGAGAGAACAAGGAATTGAAACCCTATTTTAAGAAATAAAGATTGAAAGCTCCCCTAAACTAGCAAAAGAAACAGACATACAAGTCCAGGAAGTACAGAGTTTTAAACAAGATGAACTAAAAGAGGTTCAAACCAAGACACAACATAATTAAAAGCCAAAGGTTAGAGACAAAGAGAGAATTTCAAAAGTAGCAAGAAATAGTTACATACAAAGGAGCTCCTATAAGACTATCAGATGATTTTTCAACAAAATAAGAAATGACAAACAGACACCAAAGAAATACAAAGAATTATAAGAACATACTATGAACAGTTCTAAGCCAACAGACTGGACAACTGAAAGAAATGGATAAACTCCTAGAAACACATAATCCTCCAAGACTAAATCAGGAAGAAAATCTGAACTGACCAGTACTACTAACAAAGTTGAATCAGTAATCAAAAAACACTCAAAAGAAACCTTGAATTAAATAGCATCATTGGTAAATTTTAGCAAATATTCAAAGAATTAATACATATCCTTCTCCAAATATTAAAAAAAAAAAAATGAAGAGAGTAGGCTTCTAAGTACAAATTCTTCCTCAAAATCTTAGTTTTTTTTATTTGAATAAAATGCATTTTATAATTTATTAGTCACTAGATAAATTTACAGTTTATTTGTTTTTATTTATTTATTTATTATTTATTTATTTTTAAAAATATATATATATACATATATATATATATATATATATATTTTTTTTTTTTTTTTGGACACACAGAGAGAGAGAGAGATACAGAGAGAGAACTGAACTGGGCAAGCTCCCAGTTCAGCATATGATTCCGCACGGGCCGGGGCCAGGATTCGATCCTCGGCCCCCGGTGCTGCAAAGTGAGCGCTTAACCCACTGAGCCATCCTGGCTTCCCCTGTTTTTATTTTTGTTGTTGTTGTTGTTGATGTAAGAATACTTAAAATGAGATCCACTCTATTAAAAATTTTAGGGATGCCAGGATAGCTCAGCAGATTGAGCACTTGCCTTGTTACCACAAGGTCCAGGGATCAAATCCCAGCCCCAACTGGTACAAACCCATATGCTGAACTGGGGCCAAACTGGAATCTGCCAGGACGGTGGTGAAGTTTCTTGCCTCCAAGGAGGCCCCCCATTCAGTCCCTGCACCTTGCAGCCCCACATCCATCGGTGTGGAATGGAACTATATTACAACTAATGATGTACAACTACTGAGACTGCTCTAGGTCTTCTCCCCTTCTTTCTCTCTCTCTCTTTCTTTCTCTCTCTCTCTCCCTCCCTCCCTTCTCTCAAAACAATAAAATAAATCTAAAAAAAAAATGTTCACAACAGTATATTAAATATAGGCACAATGTTGTATGGCAGATCTTTTATTCATTTTATATGACTGAAACTGTATTCCCATTGAACTCTAACTCCCTATTTCTTCCTCCATCCACTGCAACCACCATTCTATTCTGTTTCTATGAGTTAGACTACGGTATTTTAGATACTTCATATAAGCACCATTTCACATTCCCATCAACAGTGCAAAAGGGCTCTCTTTTCTCTACATCATTGCCAATACTTATCTTTTGTTTTTTGGTTTGGTTTTTTTTTTTTTAATTTTTATTAAGTTTATTGGGGTGGCACTGGTTAGTAAAATTATAGGTTTCAAGCATATGTTTCTATAATACGGTACATCATCTATATATTGCATGGTGTGCTCATTACCCAGAGTCAGTTCTCCTTTCATCACCACATACGTATTTGACCCCTTTTACTCTCTTCTCCCACTCCCCTGCCCCCTTTACCTGGTAACCACTGAGCTGTTGTCTGTGCCTATGAGTTTTTGTTTCTTTGCTTATCTTGTTTGTTGCTTTCAGTTTTATTTCACATATGAGTGAAGTGATATGGTTCTTCACTTGTTCTGTCTGATTTATTTTGCTTAGCATGACAATCTCAGGTGACTGGATAAAGATGTGGTACATATATGTGGGGACCCATTACTCTTATGGCCAAGTAATATTACTCAGCCATAAGGAAAGATATCCTCAGATAGATAGATAGATAGATAGATAGATAGATAGATAGATAGATAGATAGATAGATTGATAGATATCCCAAAATTCACGCAAGATTTGGATTTTGCGTCATTTGTGCGGTAAAGTGTTACCAATGGAAAAAAAAAAGACAGCATGACAGCTGATACTTCAGGGTTATTAAAAATGGAGTGCTACACAAAAGAACAACGCGTTTTCATTGTTGGGCAATAAAAATTTACAATTTTTAATTATAAACCTGTGTTTTCTATCAAAATTACTTCTTGCATGAATTTTGGGACACCCTTTACACACACACACACACACACACACACACACATATATATATATATATATATATATATATACACACACACACATATACACACACACACATACACACTAGCTATTCTGACAGGAGTGAGGTGATATCACATTGTGGTTTTGACTGTATCTTTGATGATTAGTGATGGTGAGCATCTTTTCATATTTCTGTTGGTCATTCATGTTTTTTCAAGTCCTTTGCCACTGTTTAACTGGGTTATTTGGGATTATATATTTATTTATTTTGCCATTGAGTTGTAGAACTTTCTTAAATGTTTTGGAGATTAGCACCTCATCAGATATATGGTTTGCAAATATTTTTTCCCATTTTGTAGGTTGCTTTTTCATGGTTGATTGTTTCCTTTGCTGTGCAGAAACTTTTTAGTTTGATCTAGTTCCATTTGCCTGTCTTTATTTTTGTTGCTTATGCTTTTGGGTGTCAGATCCAAGAAACCATAATCTCTAGACCAATATTATGAAGCTTTTCCCTGGTTTTCATTTAGGAGTTTTACAGTTTCAGGCCTTTTGTTTAAATCTCTAATCCATTTTGAGTTGATTTTTTTATATAGTGTAAGGGTTGAATTTCATTCTTTTGCATATGTATATCCAGTTTTCCCAACACCATTTGTTGATGATTCTTCAGGAAAGCAGTCATTTTTATTTTAAACAATCATAATTTTAATTCATTAAAATGTTTTTGCTCTCAAATGCTTCCTTTTTCTCATGGAATTCAGGTATTATACTAGAAGTTTAGCTATATAATTTAGCTTTTATACATCTCCATCTTCCAGCTCTGACTTCTGATACTGGGAAATCGTGAGCTCAAAATTTTTTTTGGCTTCATTTCTTTTTGCTGTCAGTCAAAGATCTTTTTTCTACATTACGAGAGACTATTTCTTACTGAGAACGGTTGATATCTAGCAGTATCCTCTTATCCTTCCCCCTTTTATCTAAAGCTCTCTATCCCAACAGCCTAATATCCAATGTTATGCCATAGGATACTTTGCTGTAATCCTGGCCCAAAGGACAATCCAAATAATCACATGTCTCTTCACGTATTTATATAATCAAAGCTATTTCACAAAACACACTAATGCAGCAGTCCCCAACATTTTTGGCATCAGGGACTGGTTTTGTGGAAGACAGTTTTTCCATAGACCAGGGGGTGGGGGATGGGTATTGTTTCAGGATGATTCAAGTACACTACATTTATTGTAACAGATAATGAAATAATGATACAACTCATAATGCAGAATCAGTGGGAGCCCTGAGTTTGGGTTTTGATATGAGTGTGCAAGCAATTGATTTATGATGGTCTCTGTGCAGTCAACCTCTGCTTAATGTTAATCTATATTTGTAGCCACTCTCCAGCAATAGCATCACTGCCTCAGCTCCACCTCAGGTCATCAGGCATTAGATTCCCATAAGGAACATGCAGCCTAGATCCCTCACAAGCGCAGTTCACAACAGGGTTCGTGCTTCTATGAGAATCTAGTGGCATTGCTGATCTGACAGGAGGCAGAGCTCAGGTGGGAATTCCAGTGATGGTGAGGGGCTGTAAATACAGATGAAGCTTTGCTCACTTGGCCACCCATCACCTCCTGTTGTGTGGCCCATTTCCTAACACGCCACAGACCACTATTACTCATCCATGGCCTGGGGGTTGGGACCCTTGCACTAATGAACAAATAAAATAAATCTTATATTTTGAACTTTCAGCTGCATTTCTTGAAGTGTAATCTGAATATTCTTTTTTCTAAACTCAGCAGCAAACCCTTTTCCAAAACGGTTGCATGACTAAAACACTGGCATGCACCAGGGACAAGCGTTTCTATTGCTTCAAATCCTTAAAACACTTTATTTTGGTCATTTTTAAAAACTGTTAGTCAAGTGTTATATGTGGTAAACAGGAATTCTCAAATTAAATGTAGTTGAATTTATTAATTATTATCTTTATGACTTATAGTCTTTATATATTGAAAGAAATCTGTATTTTAATAAAGCATAGGAAAAATCAACATCTAACATATCAAGAACTTTACTTATTGATTTTGCAACTGTATTTAAATCTTCACACCACTTTAAATAATTGCATATTATATAATATTATATATATAACTATATTGCATTTGTAATACTGCACAAACTCTGTTATCTACAGATCATGCCAAATAACTTGGATAACTTGACCTACCCATGCCCTTCATTTTAGAAGAAAAATCATAGAGCAATCAATTTATATATAAACTATCTTGAAAAATAAAATAATAATTCTACAACATCATGGTGAAAAAACAGTTTCCTTTGCATTAGAATATTTAACAAGTGTTTATTTATTTATTGGTTTTTTTCTTTCGTAAGAAAGTGTAGCATCTTTCTTTATAAAAATTTGCACTTAGGGACTATCTTTTTCTGAATGGACATGGCAGTTGTCATAGAAACAAACATAATTACAAGACATACATTTATCAAGGAGGAAAATATTTATCTTAAAATCCAAAACTTTTTCCCCTGTTCTTGTGGAAAGGAGTCATTTTTTAAGAGCAATTTTTCTATCTCATGAGTATGCAAAAAGGTTATTGACCTTCTTCTCGGTTTTCCACTCCCAGGAGTCATTTCTTTCAGGCCTCTAGAGGCTTAATTTAAATCAGTGTCCTGCATCCTGAACTTGATGCTGGAGACCGTGATGTTTCCTCACAATCTATTGATTTTAGAAATTATGTGATGGAACAGAACAGGCTATTGTTTGTGTTTCAGGGGGGAAACACCCATGATATTTCCCAAGGCAAGTCATTATCTTCCATAATATTTATCCTTGGTGTGTGCAGAGTTAACAGAAAAGCACGGGAGTAGCAACAGAAAGACATATGCAAATACCTCATTTTTTCACTCTGTTTGAAATTTTACCTGCTATTCTTCTAACAAAATGATGCTGCTGCTTTGTTTTATGTATTTTATTTAAAATATAAGCCTCTTCAGATTCTTCTTTATAACTTGGTCTCCCTGACCACATCAAATATCTTAACGGCTGTGTCCAGTGCTCTAAACATATACACCTTAAAATATATGTATGTATATTTTGAAATGTTTATATTTATATATAATTTATTAATATATTATATCTTTTACATATTTATTTATAAAACTATATATATTTATATTTTCATTGAACATATTTTCAAAGCCTTGGCCACAATTTATACATACATATATTTTCCTCATATTTTAAAAGTTAATAATTTATCCTAGTTTCTTGTAAAAAAAAATCGATTTATGGCAACATACAAAATATATACAGTATAATGAAATTAAGACAAAAAAGTTAAGCAAAGAGAATCAGATAAAGATAAATATACAGAATTTAAAAAACTGATTTGCGTAAAGTTGTTGGACGGGCAGTTAAATTTCGTCTCCCGGTCAGTAGGGGCGCTGAGTGGGGCACATTCACCCTCCTGCTTGGCTGTGTCCTAAAGACGCTCTCAAAGTCAATGCACAGAGCAAACACCATTATCCCCACTTCCGCTGCAAGAAACTTCCCCCATGAGCATTACAAACACCCTGTGTAAAGCACTTAACCTTTTCAACAACACTTTATACTAAATAACAGAGGTTCACCTTGTATGCTAAAACATTTCTCAAAATTGCAATGACAAAGATGGAAAACTGTGTTTTAGGAAAAGCATTTTGTGATGGTGGCAGAAGGCTGGGTTCCTGGCTCAGTTTTCCTCTGGAGCAAATAAGGATAGAATTTAGAGGACCCAGGGAATTGGACAGTTTAAAATACTTCTTGTCTAAATGTATAATTTCACTCAACTATAATCTTTCATAAGTTTCAATAAATCAAGTTATATTCACTGATAATTATTGGAGTGTAAATGTTCTATTTTACCCTTTGTAAGTACATTCTACCAGCCAGCCACAGGTAGAATTTCATTCTGTGTTAGGAGAGACATTGAAAAAGCCACAGGATATGTATAAATTAGCCATCTACCTGCCCACAGGCAGAGCCTACTGGTGTGTAGCACATGTTCACAAACACACACACTGAGAAGGTTGAAGCCTCAGAACTCTATGTCATAAAGCATAGCCTCAGAGAAAGTGAGAGCAAATATACAAAAGCCATACATCTCCAAATAAGGATCCAAACAATAGCAAACTTTAAAAATAAATATCCTAGTATATCCAAGATTAACTGAAGGAAATTTATCCTAGGTCTGTAGCTTTTGGACTTAGGGATTTCAAAAATCATTAAAAAGTATACACATACACACTTGTACACACACATTATATGCATGCTGACATGCATATCAACACACACTCTCACCACCTTTTATGGCAAGTTAAAGCAAGAGAAGGTGATTAAGCATGCAAATTTGCATGTACACACACACACACACACACACACACACACACACATACACACACCTTATTTATACTGGCTCCTACGATCATTTAAAAAACACGAAGTTAATTTTAACATACCCAAAAAGCCAAACAAGTTACTACCAGAGAATGTCAGCTTTGTGAAATTTTCCTTTTATTTTGAGATTAATTTATTTGTCATAGACTAATACAAGTGAGGAAGCTCTGTCTCAGGTAACTCAGTGAAGTTTCTGGGTGGGGCTCAGTCATGTTCAAGCTCTAGCCGTAAAACAAATTCCACATTAGTCCCAAAGCTTGGTCTCATAAAAAACAAATACACCTTACTTCTATTGAGAGGGATAGACATTACACAGATAATCCCACAAATCCCACTGAAACTTCACTTTCACAAAGTTCTGTGAATGAAGAGTTCCAGGTGTAGAGACGTCAGAACAATAACTTCCCCTCAGCACGGCCACCTCCCCGTAGCCTCATGGGCTAGCCACACAGGAGCGGGGAGGAGCCCTGTCCTATTTCTGCCATAGCTATCTGATCCTCATCAGATATGCTTTCAATGTTTCAACATGTTTCTGTGTGATTTTTAAAATTAGTGTCAGCTTTACAAAACAACATAGCAAGCAGACATTTACATAATTCACAAAATAACCCCAACTAGCCTACCGTACTACCCACCCAACACTGTACATAGTTATCAGAACATTATTTACTGTATTCCCCATGCTACACTACACACACACGTGACTATTTTTCCAATTATAGTGGACATTCAGTATTATGTTACATTAGCTTCAGGTGTACAGTGTAGCAGTTAGACATATAATTTAGGAAGTAATCACTGCTGTTTTGATTACTATTACCTTGTAGCATAGTTTGATATCAGGTAGCATGATACCTCCAGCTTTGTTCTTTCTCAAGATTGCCATGGATATTCAGGTTCTTTTATGTTTCCATGTAAATTTTATAATTAAGTATTTGTTTTATGTCTATGAAAAAAGAATGTCATTGGTACTTTGATAGGAATTGCATTGAATCTATAGGTACTTTGGGCAGTATGGATATTTTAACTATATTAATTCTTCCTATCCATGAGCATAGTCTATGCTTCCATTTATTTGTATCTTCTTTAGTTTTTCTCATCAACATCTTATAATTTTCTGAGTACAGGACTTTTACTCCTTGATTAAATTTATTCCTAGGCATTATATTTTTTGATGCAATTGTAAATGGGATTGTTTTCTTAATTTCTCTTTCTGATAGTTCAGTATGGGTATATAAAAATGCAATCCAATTTCTGAATATTAATTTTATATCCTGCTTTATTACTAAATTTGTTTATACAGTTCTGGTAGTTTTTTTGGTATCATGTCATCTGCAAATTATGACTGTTGTATGTCTTCCTTTCTAATTTAGATGCCTTTTGTTTCTTTTTCTTGTTTGATAGTACTGAAAGTCCTGGCCACAGCTATGTTGAAAAAAGTGGTGAATGTGGACATCTTGTCTTGTTCCTAATCTTAAGGGGAGTGCTTTTAGCTTTTCCCCATTACAATGTTAGCTGTGGGCTTGTTGGATATGGCCTTTATTACATCGTTATATTCCTTCTATTCCCACTTTGCTGAGAATTTTTACCATAAATGGATGCAGGATTTTGTCAAATGCTTTTTCTGCTTCAAATGATATGATCATATGATGTTTATTTTTCACTTTATGTGGTGTATCATGTTTATTGATTTGTGGATATTGAACCAAACATGCATACCAGGAATTAAATCCCACTTGGTGGTGGTGTATGGTCTTTTTAATGTATTGCTGAATTCAGTTTGCTAATATTTTTTGGAAGATTTTTACATCTATGTTTATCAGGGATATTGGCCTATACTTTTCTTTTTTTTGTAATGTCTTGGTCTGGTTTTGGAATCAGGATAATGGTGGCTCATAGAATGAGCTTGGGGTCCTCCCCTTCTCTTGAATTTTTTGGAATACTTTAAGAAGAATAGGTGTTAATTCTTTTTTGAATGTTTGGTAAAATTTATCTGTGAAACCATCTGGTCCAGGGCTTTTATTTGTTGGGAGTTCGTTGATTACGGATTCAATTTTATTAGTAGTAATCAGTTGGTTTAAATCTTCTGTTTCTTCTTGATTCAGCCTTGGAATATTGTATGCTTCTAGGACTTTATTCATTTCCTCCAGATTGTCCAATTTGTTGGAGTATAATTACTTGTAGTGGTTTCTTAAATATTTTTGTATTTCTGTGATGTCACTTGTCACTTCTCTCTCATTTCTGATTTTATTCATGTGGGTCTTTTTTTTTATCATAATGAGTCTGACTAAAGGTTTATCAATTTTATTTATCTTTTCAAAGATTAAGCTCTTGGTTTGATTTTGTGTGTGTGTGTACTATTTTTTTAGCCTGCATTTTGTTTATTTCTGCTCTGATCTTTATTAGTTACTTCCTTCTATTCATTTTGGGCCCTGTTTGTTGTTCTTTTTCTAGTTCCCTTAGGTATAAAGTTAGACTGAGATTTTTCTTATATCTTGAGGTAGGTATGCATTTCACTCTCAGGAATGCTTTCACTATGTCTCATAAATTTTGGGTCATTGTGTTTTCATTTCTGTTTGTTTCATGGTATCTTTTAATTCTCTTTTGATCTCACTGTTTAGTAGTATGTTATTTAGCCTCCATGTGTTTGTGGGTTTCAGAGTTTTGTGTTTGTTTGTTTGTTTATTTGTTTGTAATTGTTTCCTAGTAATTGTTTTCTAGTTTCATACCATTGGGGTCAAAGATAACCTGATATAATTTCAATCTCCTTAAATTTATTGACTTGCTTTGTGGCCTAACAAATGGTCTATCTTGGAAAGTGTTTCCTGTGCATTAAAGAAAAAAAGTGTACATTTGCTACTTTGGGGTAAAATGCTCTAAAAATATCAATTATATTTATCTGTTCTAGTGTATCATTTAAGGTTGTTGTTTCCTTGTTGATTTTGTCTGGAAGATCTGTCCGTTGGTGTCAATGAGATATTAAAGTTTCCTACAATGATTGTATTACTATCTCTCTCCCTTTATGTCAGTCAACATTTGTTTATATGTTTAGGTGCTCCTATGTTGGGTGCATAAATGTTTACTAGGGTTATGTCCTCTTGTTGAATTGATTCCTTTATCATCATGTAACGTCCTTCTTTGTCTCATTATAGTTTTCATTTTAAGTCTATTTTGTTTGATATAAGTATTGCTACCCAATCTTTTTTTGTTTGTTGCCATTTGCATGAAATATCTTTTTCCATCCCTTTACTTTCAGTCTATTTGTCTTTTGATCTGAGATGGGTCTCTTGTAGACAGCATATATATGGGTCTTGTTTTCTTATTCATTCAGCTACCCGGTGTCTTTTGATTGGAGCATTTAATCCATTTACATTTAAAGTGATTATTGATAGGTACATAGTTATTGCCATCTTATTATTCATATTATTAATCTAATTTTGTTTTCCCCCTTCTTCTTCTTAAAATAGTCAATGTTTATTATAATACTGGCTTGGTCGTAATAAATTCCTTTAGCTTTTTCTTACCTGAGAAATTGCCCTAGTGGGCCCTTGGGCCTGTTGATACCACCCTTTGGATGTGAGGCTAATCAGGTAGTGTTCTGGTGTGGTCTGAGGTCACTTTCTGGGTATATTGTTTCTTGTGTCTCTTAGGAGAGGCTCCTGTGTAGGCCAATGTCAGCTTTGCCTGTGACAGGTTCAGAACTACCTAGTAGTAGCCACAGAGCTATATGCAATTAGTTGCTGCTTGTGTTGGACCTGAAGGCATGTGGGGGTGGCCTATCTGTGAATTGAGGTCAGCTGCCACCAGTATCAGGCCTGGGGTAGCTTAACAAAAGACCCAGAGCCCCCCTAGACCTGTTGCCACCTGTTGGCCTCCCCTGAGGCTCAGCAGCTAAAAAAGCCTCAGGTGCACTAGGCTGGGCTGGTTGGCCTCCTACTGATAATGCCACCAGTATCACCTGAGGTGGGCAGGGCAGGGTCCCAGGGAGTCATGGGGTATGGCTGGTTTCCACACAGTTAATGCAGATTCAGTTCCTGCATCTGTGCCAAGTCCATGGCCACTCTGCAAAACATTCTGGGAATACCACAGCCAGCACACTCCCTCTGGGCTCACAGATCCCTCAGAGTTGCCCCAAAGAGGTTGGAGCACAGACTGGGACTGCCTGCCTGCCGTGGAAAGTTTCCCTGGTCAGTGCAGGCAGTATGCTGCTCTATAAGCCTCCCACAGCTTGCACGGTGGGGATGGCCACCCAGAAGCTAAGAATCCACCTGGTTATGCTGCACTAGCTGGGCAAGGTCCAAGAGAGTCACTAAGATGATGCACACAGGCACAAATTTTACCAAACCAGTGGAATCTCAGATTTGGCCTTATGGGAGTGGGTTCAACACAGGAAAGATGGTGTTCTCCTCTGTGTTACATGTGAGGCAGTCTTCACACAGGGATAGTGGTGACTGTCTGTCTAGCCCTCACCCTAATGCTACACAACCCAGTCTTTCCCTGTATGTCTCTGGCACCTTTTGAGTTACCATCCCTCTACAGAAGCCAAGTGATTGCCTATGAGTGAATGAGTCTATGCACAGGCCCTTTAAGAGGACATTTGGGTTTCCAACCCACCTTCTGTCTCATTGAGCCAAACAATCCTTAGTGATTTTCACTGCCAGATGTTGTGGGGAGTCCTCCTCCTGGCACAGGACTCCTGGGTTGAGGACCCCAGTGTGGAGCTGGAACCTCTCACTCTTCAGGGAGGACCTTCACCACAGACATGTTCCTCCCAGTGTTCAACCACTACCTGTGGGTTTGGGGTCAACCTATTTTGCATCTCTGCTCCTCTTACGAGTCTCGATGTAGCCTCTTCTTATATCCTTAGTTATAGGGGTTCTATTCAGCTAATCTTCCGATGTTTCTCAAGGTTATTTGTTCTATAATATAGTTGTAATTTCATGTAATTTACCTAGTCTGCCATCTGGGACCTTCTCCTTTGTGATCACAGCATAGTCATTGAAAACCTAGTTTGTTCCTGGGATTTTCTTAGGTGTTCCAAATGATTTTAATATTTTATGACAAGCAGATTAGCAAATGGCATATTTATTATTTGGTTCAGTCTTCCCTAACCTCCAGGCTATGAATCTTCTTTTTTTCCTCATTAAATGTCTTAGAGAACATACTCCAGTTATATTCAACAGAAATGACATGACATGGCTTCATCAGAAAAGAGAGTGTTGCTAGGTAACCCTTAAATTCTTAGCTCAAAATGATCCTGTCTCTATTATATCTCACAGAAAAGGCTCAAATTATGTTACTTCACTTCCTATTACGCTTGATGTAAGTTTACTTACATTCTTACTGTATTCTGGACTTATTTTGGTAATGCCCATCAGAAACTCAGAAGTACCAGGGGTGTCCAATCTTTTGGCTTCCCTGGGCCACATTGAAAGAAGAAGAATTGTCTTGAGCCACATGTAAAACACACTAACACTAATGATAGCTGATGAGCTAAAAATAATTGCAAAAACAATAAATCTCATAATGTTTTAAGAAAGTTTACAAATTTCTGTTGGGCTGCGTTCAACGCCGCCTTGGGCTACATGTGGCCTACAGGCTGCAGTTTAGACAAGCTTGTATTAAACAGAAGAGGGAGGTTAGATTCTCATGTTAACTTGTCATTCTCTAACAAAATTCCACAGAAGTATAGTTAATTAAACAAAAATATTCAGAACTATAGTTAATGCCAGACTTTAATATCTTAAAAGCTTAAGAGATGGGTCCAAGATGGTGGTGTAAGTGGATGCTGAGCTTAACCCCTCACAAGAATACATCAAGTGACCTATAGTCACAGTAAATTCTCCTGATAGACAACTGTGAGCCAACTGAACAGCTTCTGCACAACAAACGTAAGAGAGAGAGACCACATAGAGAAGATGGGGGAACCATGAGAGCTCTCATGGAGTTGAGGGCACAACTCAGACCAGAGGAACTAGTGAATGCCATTGATGACATTTCCCTGCACATGGATAGTGGGTAGGAGCTCCACCCAGGTTCTCTAGCTGATGTGCAGGACACTTTAGTGTGTCCCCAGCCACCCCTCCTGGAGCTAGACCCAGCAAAAACAGGAGGGTGCCATAGTATTTCTACAAGAGGTCCCTCCACTTGGAGATCGATCCAGCAGGTACAACAGGGTGCTGCTTCATGTACCCTCTGGGCTGCTTGCAAGTAGAGAACCCCTTCCTGGAGAAGATGTGAAGCTGCTGTAGTACTACTCTGTCCAGAGAAAGTGTGGAAATCGTGGGGCACTACTGTTGACTCACATGAGGCTCCCTCTCCTAAAGAAAGTATGGAGCTAGCAAAATTTTGGGATACTCACATGCAGTACTGCCTGGATGGAGTGAGAGAAGTGCAGCTGAGCACTCACATGAGGAGCTTCACTGCTCAGACACAGGGCAGAAGTAGCACAGCACAGCATGATGAGTATGCTCATGTGAAGCTGCCCCGACTAGAGAAAGGACAGAGCTAGTAGGGCATTGAGGTGCAGGCATGCTGAGGGACGCCACATGGGCCTTGCTCTGACAGGGGGGCATGCACGCAGGGCTGCCTGTGCAGAGTGAGAGGGGTACAAGGATCTGTACTGCCGGGACAAGGAGCAGAACTAGCAACATACAGCAGTATATGGATGCAGGTCTGCCCACCAGAGAGCAGGCAGAGCTGGTGCAGCATTGATGCACGCATGCAAACCAACCCTGCCTGGACCCTGCTCTGATCACAGGCAGTTAAAGCAACAGGGGACACCAAAAATGCACTGAGCAGCCCAATCTACGTCGGGCATTTCTACATAGATTAGAGGGGCAGGGAAGCACATGCACACACACGCACACACACATACACACACACATGCATACATACACACCAGGCACTGTGTGCACCTTGACTACAACCAGCCTGTCCAAACTATTCCATACAGTCTACTCAGAAATCACTCTCTCAAGACTGGGAGAGGAGTGTATTCTGTCTAACTCAAGACCTGTACTCTAAAAATTGTAAGGCATTGAAGAAACAAATTGAAGAGGACACAAACACATGGAAGGATACATTGTGCTAATGGACTACAAGGATTAATTTGTTAGAATGACCATAATTCCCAAAGCAATCTACAAATTCAATGCAATTCCTATCAAAACACCAATTATAGTCTTCTCAGAATTAGAAAAAAAGACCACTGATAGCCAAAGCCATCTTGAGAATGAAGAACACAGTTGGTGGTATCATGCTATCTGATTTCACACTATACTACAAGCTATAATAATCCAAACAGCATGTTCTGGCATAAAAACAGACACATAGATCAATGCAACAGAAAAGAGATCCCAGAAATAAATCCTTGCTTATATAGTCAACTAATTTGTGACAAAGGAGGAAAGAATATACAATAAAGTAATGACAATTTCTTCAACAAATGGTATTGAGAAAACTGGACAGTTACATGCAAAAAAATTAAACTAGACCACCTTCTTATACCATATACAAAAATAAACTCAAAATGGGTAGAAGACTTAAATATAAAGCCTGAAACCAAAATACTCCTAGAAGAAAACATAGGTAGTAAACTATTTGACATCAGTCTGAGTAATACCTTTTAGGCTATGTATTCTCATGCAAGGGAAACAAAAGCAAAAATAAACAAATGGGACTTAAACTAAAAAGCTTTCGCACAGCAAAGGAAACCTTTAACAAAAGGACAACCTACTCAATAAGAGAATATATGCACAAATGATATATCTTATAAGGGACTGATATCCAAAATATATAAGAAGCCCATGTAACTCAATAACAAAAAAATAATCCAATAAAAAAAATGGACAGAGGATGTTAAAGACATTTCTCCAAAGAAGATATGCTGGTAGCCAATATCTATATGAAAAGATATTCAATATCTCTAATCATTAGGGAAATACAAATCAAAACCACAATGAGATACAACCTCACACCATCAGAATAGCTATTATCAATGAGTCAGCAAATAACGTGTTGGTCAGGGCACAGAGAAAAGGAAACCCTTGTGTACTGTTGGTAGCATTGCAAATTGGTGCAGCCACTAAGGGAAAAAGTTTGGAAACACCCCCCAAAAAACTAAAAATGAATATACCACACAACCCAGAAATTCTACTCCTGGGTATTTATCCAAGGAAAGCAAAAATACTAATTCATAAAGATATATGCATCCCTATATTCATGGCAGCATTATTTATAATAGCCAAGATACAGAAGCAACCTAGGTGTGCACACTGATAGATGATTGGATAAAGATTACATAGTATATATAAACACAGTGGAATATTATGCAGCAATGAAAAGGATGAAATATTGTCACTTGTGACAACAGATGAATCTAGAGGGTATTATGTTAAGTGAAATAACTCAGGCAGAGAAAGACAAACACCATATATCAATAGTTTCACTTACATGTTGTATCTAAAAAAATACAACCAATGAACAAATGAAACAAAAGAAAAACAGACTCAGAAACAGAGACCGAAGGGATGGTTACTAAAAGGGAGGGAGTAGGGTAATGAATGAAAAAGGTAAGGGAATATAGTCAATAATATTGTGATAAGTCTGCACACTAACATATTAGAATTAGAGGGATGATCACATTGTAGGGTATAACAATGTCAAATCACTATATTGAACACGTGAAACTAATGTAACTAATATTGTATATCAACTAAAATTATATTAAACATTCTTAAGCTCAGAGAACTTCATGAAAGTTTAAATATAGAAATAATCTAAGTTCGGAGGAAATTTTGTGGTCTATTTCTTTACCTCTCTCTTTCTACATATTAATCCTTAATAAAGAAGGTAAGAAATTGAAATACTGATGTTTTTGTTTTTGAGAGATTTGTTTTTAGGAGATTGCTGTTGTGTTATTTTTTATTGAACTAATAAATGATAAAATGTCAAAGTATCTAGTATGCCAAAATACGGTTGTGTTTTTCCCCAGATATCTTTGCCATATGTATATGTATATATGTTTATATTTACTTCCTGGAACAAGTGGACATTTTTTAATTTTTACTTTTGGCCTAAATTGATCACCACCTACTTATCTGATATATTTTCAATCCCCAAACCTATAGAAACTATACTTTTAATTATATATTTTAAATTCTTCCAATGAACATAATTTGCCATTAAGACTCAGCTTAAATTGTAATATATTTATACCCAAGACTACTCCTCCCCCTCAATTTTTCTAAATGCCTTACCCTTTCTGAAGTGTTCTTTCCCATGTTTATCTCAGTGTGTCCTCCTTTTACAGACTCCCAGACTAAAGCCGTCCCTTGGAAGCGCCTAATATACTTCGGTCACTATCGATCTGAAAGCTTAATCTAATGGACACATCCAGGTCAGATTCAATGGCCTAGTTATTTGGAGCCCATTTCAGTAATAACCTTGGCTCTTTGTGATCTTACACCATCATCTCCTTTCTTTTTAGCTACTTCATTTTTGACCTAGGAAAGCAGTGCCCTGCCTTATTGACCTACAAAGCCGTTTGTTTGTTTGTTTGTTTCCTACTACTTACCTCAAGTCGTGACCTGATCAGTGAATGAGTTCATCTACGAGAATAGGGGGAAAGTCAGAATGTATATACTTTGTCCTTATACTTTGACTTGAGACTCTGAATTACTTATTTATTGTTGCATAACAACTTGACACAAATTTAATGGATAAACCAACACACCATTTATTATCTTACAGTTTTTGTGGGTCAGAAATCTGGGCACAACTCAACTGGGTCCTCTGCTTTAGGGTTTTGTTGTTAGTGTTGTTTTACGAATAAATAACCTGGCAATCAAGTTGTCAGGTCTCATCTGAAGTCTTGATAGGGAAAGAATCCACTTCTGAGCTCACTTATGTGGTTGCTGATGAGATTCCATTCCTTTTGGGCTGTGGGGCAGGGCCTCAGTTTCTGTTACTAGCTGGCCACTGGCTAGAATTTGTCCTCGCTGTACAGACGTCACCGTGGCAACATGCTCCATCAAAGCCAACAAGAGAAAGCATGTGGCACTAAGGTGGAATTACATGATCATATAACCTAATGGTGGAATCACCTTGCTGATATTCTGTTGGTTAAAAACACATTTCTAGACCAGCCCACACTCCCAGGGAAAGGAGTACCCAAAGGCTTGTGCCTGTGCCTGAAGGCAGGGATCACTAGGGGTCACCTTAGAAACGACCTATTGCAGCATCAACATAAGGGGAAAAATAGCATTAAAAACTACCATGTCCACTGGCAGCTTATGGAGGCTTTGTCCATTGGTGAAGTGGCTGTTTTCACACAGAATAACATCTGTTTCTGGAGAGGCAGCAAGTACAGTCTGGACCTTACTCAACACTACAAGCTTTTATCTGTTTGGACAGCATTAGAGAGCTGGCGGCTGGCAGTGCAGTCTTCCCAAATTGACCTGGCTGAGGCAAAAATTAGATTTCAGGGAGAATCCTTCCACATAATGGCCTTTGAGCTATTATGTGAAAGGGTAACCATGGACCTGTAATTTATTCCTCCCTCCTCGGGGATCCCTAAAGAAGTTTGACCCTGACCAGAATTCTTTGCAAATATCGACTGATCGAATATACTTGCTAAAAGATAAATGCAGGTCCTTGAAGGGTTTGCTAAGCACTGACTACTGATTTGGAAATGACGTTAGCCTTATATCCTGGTCCATCTAGATTGTTTCTATTAAATTATCCTGCAAATCACAGGCTGAACTTGTGCTGATTCATGGAAGTAACACACAAAGCCATGTGTCTGGAACTTCAAAATCCAGCAGCTTCCCTGGGTAACTTGTCACATGTGTACTCAGTTTTGGACAAACTCCAAAACTAAAATCCCCATGTGGGAACGATCACTCAGGAAGCCATATGTGCAGGTTTGGCACTTCCTAGATGCTACGTGCATCGTTGCTTCTGTCTCATATCCATTGATAATTATGCGTTAAGCCTGTCAGGGTGAAGGCAACTCTACAGAGTAGCTAAATGACCTTTGGACCAAAGCATCTACTTTTATTTTTAACAGTTTTATTGATATATGGTTGACATACAACAAACTACGTATTTAAAGTTTTGGAAGATGTATCAACTCAAAAAAAATCATGACAATCAAGATAATGGATACATCTAATTGGACACTAATAACCAAAACCATGATAGATACTATGATTTAGGGTGCTCTCCAAATTTGGACTTATTTTGTTATATTGCTATTTAGGAGTTAAGAAAATAGTCAAGAGACAGTAAGCTCAGTTATTATGCAGGCGATTAAATGATGGCAGAAATGCTCATAGTATCCAAGAGAAAGGCGAGACTATGGGGGAAAGATATAATGAAAGAAAAAAGAATTAATGGTAGACTTAGTGTGCAGTCATTGTTTCATTGCTATTGAAAAATTTTCAGAAGATGAAAAAGGAAGAAATGGATAGCATTGTTAGTAAGTGGCCTAATCTTGTGGCTGGAGAGTTGGAAAACCAATTTCATCTCTAGCCATGACACTCACACCCTTACGAATCCCCATCAGATTCCCTGCATACCACCTAGCATGGATGAACACAAATCTAGTTATTATAATGATCATGATTTTGAATGAAAGATATGCACAGAGTGGTCGAACTCATTTCCTCAGTTAAAACCAAAACATTTTTCAAATAAATTAATGGTTTGGGATCTGCCCACCCACACCTCAAAGGGGAATCCCAGGAGTGAGAAAATGGTGTGGGTGGCATGGCCTCTGGGCAATAATTAAAATATCTGGAATGATTAGCTCTTGGTACCAACTGTAACATAATCCCCCTGGGGGACAAAGAGGGTACCTTAGAAAACTTAAGGATGAAACTCAGAGGGGATCATGAAGCTGTAACATAATACCTGTATAAAATTTAAACTCTAATTTGGACAACATGACAAGAGAAAGTGTTCTCTGGTTGCATCTCCTTTACTGAAATGCAAAATTGGGATGGATGCATGGAAGGGGATGCTCCCACTTTCTTAAATTGTATGCATTCCATGTTTACCCACTACTTGGTTTCAACTGAAGTGCTAAATGAGGATCTTTGTAATTCCCAAGCCCTCCTCTGTAGAAAATATTAAACAATATAGAATTCTAGGAGTGCAAGAGAAGATTAATGCCTTAGTTAGCATGAATGGTTGAAGTAGGGATATTGATCTCTATTAATTCTCTTTAGGACAGCCCTTTCAAGCCAACAGGCAAAGCAGATGATTTACAGATACTAATAGTGGATAATGGGCATTCATCTGGGCAGACCTATTAGCAGCTTCTGGTGCACAATAGGTATGATTAAAACAAGACAAAACAAACACACACACACACACACACACAAACCT
>PVKE010021465.1:0-26444 GCA_004027555.1 Craseonycteris thonglongyai | reverse complement strand
CTTCAGTGCATAGTTATTTCTATTTTACTTTTTGACAGATAGAGAGAGAGACAGAGACAGAGACAGTTAGAGAACCAAACTGTGGGAACTCCGCAGTTCAGCACGTGGGTCCTGCCTGGGCCGGAGCCGGGATTCGATCCTCGGTCCTCATGGCCTCAAAGCGAGCGCTCAACCCGCTGAGCCGTCCCGGCTTTCCCTACTCTGCCTTTTTAAGGGCCTTTTTTCTTTATGAGAGCAGAATGATTTTTGTTATTCTTAAGGCTATGTGTTTAACAATATGAAAAAACTAAGCACTACTTGATACTCACCAGGATGGTTATAATAAAAAACACAAGTGTTGTCAAGAATGTATAAAAATGGGGGGAAGCCGGGATGGCTCAGTGGGTTAAGCACTCATTTGCAGCCCCAGGGACTGAGGATCGAATCCCAGCCCCGGCCCATGCAGACCCATATGCTGAACTGGGGAGTACCCCCAGTTCAGTTCTCACCGGGGTCAAACCCCAGCCCATTTCCTGCCCTGTGCAGCCCCTCACCCACCTGTGGAATGAAACTATGAGGAAAAACCAACGATGTACAATTATGGAGACTGTTCTGGGCCCTCCTCTTTCTCTCTGTCTCTGTATCTCTCTCTCTCTCTCTCTCTCTGTCAAAAACAATAAAAATAAATCTTTAAACAAAAAAGGAATGTATAAAAATGGGACACCAAGTCCATTCCTGGTGAGAATGTAAAATGGTACAGCCTCTGTGGAAAATAGTTTGGTAGTTCCTCAAAAAAGCAATCAGTTATCAAATGACCCAACATTCCTACTCCTAGTTATATAATCAATGAAAATATATGTCTACACACACACACACACACACACACACAGCAGTATTTAGCTTTAGTCCAGATAGATGAAATTGCTAAGTATAAAGTCTTTCCTCTTCCTCACAATTACCTTCTGAACATTATTTTTATGAATTGCTTTTACATTATGTCTAAGTAACAGAATACTAAAGTCTGATAACATTGATATTTTATTATTGTACTTTAAATTATAGTAATGGTAGCAGCTGAATAAAATACTGAGTCAACTGTACTATTTGGAAAATAAATTCCTTTAGCAGTAAGATTATTTTTTCAAAGGTACCCCATATTTTGGTACTGTTAGTGGCGATCCTATAATTTTCATTTTTAAGTAACATTATTGTACTTTGGTGTTCCTAGTTCTATGCTTTATTCCACCTATATCAGAGGCTATTTTGGTTTTTCAATACTATTTGAAGATCTCCACCATTTTCTCATCAAAGAAAAGACTGTTAATCTGTGGAGGCTGTCCTTAGAGAAACTATCTTATTTATGACTATAAGTAGTCATTTTGGTCAAATATGAAAGGGTTATCTCTGACAGTTGTTATATTGGGTGATTATCTAACTGGACCACAATCAGGTCAAGTTTTATAGAACAGCTACTTCTATAAAACTAAACTGAAAATTTCATTGGCAGGCTTGGTTTCAAACAATATGATACTCCTGCTCCTCACCCCCAATTCATGGTCCAAAACTTGAAAAAAAAACTTAAATGTTGTTTATAAGGAAACATATCACTTATAATCCCACCCAAAACTTGAAAGATAAACTTAAAAGGTTTTTATAAGAAAACACATCACTTGTAATCCTGCAACCGCAAAATAATTGATGATAAAGGCTAAGACTGCATACTACTACTCTTCTAAGCAATTTACAAATATGATTTCACTTAATTTTTCTAACAATTCTAGGAGGTATTATTTTTATCTCCATTTTATAGACAAGGAAAAATGAGTCCCAGAGTGGTTTAACAACTTAGCTAAAATCATATAATTTGTAAGAAGCTGAATTTGGATTTAAATTAGGCAGTTTGGCTCCAGTTCTGTTTAGTTACTACCCCATACTATTTCTCTGTTAACATTTGACAATAATTATTCTTTATGTATGTATACTTTTTAGTAAATTTTTATATTTATAGTTTTGTGTATTATTATTCCCATGTCTACTTGCTTCCTTAATCCATGTCTTAGTCAGCTCAGGCTGCTCTAACAAAATACCTTAGACTGGGTGCCTCAAACAAAAACATGTATTTTTTCATAGTTCTGGAGGCTGGGAAGTACAAGATCAAGGTGTTAGCTGATACGGTTCTTGGTGAGGACCTTCCTCCTGGTTTGCAGATAGCTGGTCTTCTTACATTATCCTTACATGGCACAGAGAGAAAGAGCTTGGGTCTCTTCCTCTTCTTATAAAGACACTAATTCCATCGTGGGACTCAACACTCATCTCATCTAAAACTAATCACCTTCCAAAGGCCCTGTCTCCAAATACCATCACATGATGGGTTAGGGCATCAACACATGAATTTTAAGGGCAACACAAACATTCATCCATAACAGCCTAGGTTTCTAGAAATGGATTTACTTTATCAAATAATATACCGTATTTTCCGGCGTATAAGACGACCAGGCGTATAAGACGACCCCCTAATTTTACAGTTAAAACATAGGTTTAGGCCTATATTCGCTGTATAAGACTACCCCCCCATGTCCGAGGCTGTAGTCTTATACAGTGAATATAGGCCTAACCTATGTTTTAACTGTAAAATTAGGGGGTCGTCTTATACGCCCAGTCGTCTTATACGCTGGAAAATACGGTAGATATTTTAGGATCTTGATACCTATGACCAGACTGCTTTTTGTCATTGAGAGGATGTGCTAATTTAAACCCCTTCCAATCAATGTACTAGATAGTTTTACCTGTCCCTTGTCAGCATTAAATACTACATTTTAATCTTTACTGCTTAAAGTGGTATCTCTATAATTTTAATTTGTATTTTTTATTACTAGTGAAACTCAGCAATTTCTATTATTATCATTTGTAATTGTTTCCTTTGTGAATTCTCTGTTCATATTATTTGCTCATATTTAATGGGCACTTTAGCATTTTAATTCAGTTTATAAGAAGTTTATATATTGAGGATATTATTCCTTTGTTGTATTTGCAACATACATTTTACCCACTTTGTTGTTTGCAATTTGCTTTTGTTTGTGAAGTTTTCTTTTTAAAGATTTATTTTTATTGTTTTTGACAGAGAGAGAGGGAGACAGAGAGAGAGAGAGACAGAGAGAAGGGGGAGAACCCAGAACAGTCTCCATAGTTGCACATTATTGGTTTTTCCACATAGTTTCATTCCACAGGTGGGCGGGGCTGCACAGGGCAGGAACTGGGCCGGGGTCTCACCTCGGTGAGAACTGAACTGGGGGCACTCCTCAGTTCAGCATGTGGGTCTGCACGGGCCAGGGCCGGGATTTGATGCT
This sequence comes from Craseonycteris thonglongyai, assembly GCA_004027555.1. NCBI lineage: Eukaryota > Metazoa > Chordata > Mammalia > Chiroptera > Craseonycteridae > Craseonycteris > Craseonycteris thonglongyai. The sequence continues at coordinate 23,118 of PVKE010021465.1, read as the reverse complement.
CGGTCCCCGGGGCTGCAAAGTGAGTGCTTTACCCACTGAGCCATCCTGGCTTCCCCTGTTTGTGAAGCTTTTATTTTATTTTATTTTATTTTTGACAGAGAGAGAGAGAGATACAGAGACAGAGACAGAGAGAGAACTGAACTTGGGGAGCTCCCCAGTTCAGCATATGGGTCCGCACGGGCCAGGGCCGGGATTCGATCCCCGGTCCCCGGTGCTGCAAAGTGAGCACCTAACCCACTGAGCCATCCCGGCTTCCCCTTGTGAAGTTTTCTGACAAACAGATGTTTTAAGTTTTCAAATAGTCTAATTTGTTGCTTATTCTCTTTGTTATTTCATCCATTACTTTCATACTTGTTTGGTTTATTTTTAATATTACTATAAGCAACTTTCATCAAAAGAACTGTATATATAATGTTTGTTATCTCTAGCAAATGCATACGTAGAATCTTTACATAGTCATAATTATTTCTTATGCCTTTTTATATATTGTTTCAAATAAACATATTTATGTATTGTCATGTTCCATATTCTTGTCATGTTAATAATTTATGTTATTCTACCATGTTAGTTAGCATTCTATCATGTTAACTTAGGCATTATTATACATTGTGATTGTTTCAGTTTTTAAAAATTACACGTAACAATCATCTTTTTATAGATTATATTCCCCCACCCCATTTTGAGTTTTTCTTTAGAGCATAATTCTAAGTGCCTAAGTATATTAATATTGAACTTATTAGTCACAGTGAGCTTACTAGGTCATAGAATATAAGTGATATTTGGTTTTGTAACATTTCTTTGATTTTTTTCTTTTGAAATATTGAATGACGTTGGGAAAGCCGGGATGGTTCAGTGGGTTAAGGGCTCACTTTGAAGCCCCAGGGACCGAGGATCGAATCCCATCCCTGGCCTGTGCGCACCCATATGCTGAACTGGGGTGTGCTTCCCATGCGGGAGGCCCCCAGTTCAGTTCTTGCCCCCTGGTTCGGTCCCTGGCTCGAGGAGGCATGCCTCCCATGTGGGAGGCCCCCAGTCCAGTTCCTGCCCTGTGTGGCCCCTACCCACCTGTGTGGAATGAAACCATGTTGCAAACTGATGATGTACAACTCTGGAGACTGCTCTGGGCCCTCCCCCTTCTCTCTGTCTCTCTCTGTCTCTCTGTCTCTCTGTCTGTCAAAATCAATAAAATAAATCTTTTAAAGATTTATTTTTATTGTTTTTCACAGAGAGAGAGAGAGACAGAGACAGAAACAGAGGTAGAGAGAGTGGGGAGTGCCCAGAGCAGTCTCTATAGTTGCACATGATTGGTTTTTCCACATAGTTTCATTCCACAGGTGGGCGCGGGGCTGCACAGGGCAGGAACTGGGCCGGGTCTCACCCCAGTGAGAACCAAACTGGGGGCACTGCCCAGTTCAGCATATGGGTCCACACGGGCCAGGGCTGGGACTCGATCCTCGGTCCCCAGGGGCTGCAAAGTGAGCGCTTAATCCACTGAGCCATCCCGGCTTCCCCTAAAATAGATCTTTAAAAAAAAAAAAAGAAAGAAATATTGAATGATGTATAATACCATGAGCTATAAACAAATAATACATCTCCAATTCTACTTTATAATTTTTATTTACTTTTTAAATTAAAAAACTATATAATGAGTTTTTAATCTTCATTGCATGAACAATTAGCAAGGCTAAGTATTTTTCCATGTATTGATTTACCATTTAAATTCTGTTTTGACCCCCTGTAAAATATTTTATTCTGATAGTTATGAAAGTGGAGCTACCTAAGGCAACGTTAAAACCTTCTAAAAACTGAAAAGGAGAGTGGTACTTAATTGAAACCATACCAAGTACAAGTACATCTCTCTTTCTTTTGGAAAAACTGCAAATTTGGACCTTTCATTAAACAATCTTTAAATAACCATTTGGCACAAATTTACTATAATATTTTTAAACTTTTGAAAAACTTGCATTTTGGCATTTTTATAATCTTGTGACTTATTTTTCTTTTAATTTCAGAGAACACTTTTTACAGTTGGCTAAAAGGTAATTGGAAACTTTTAAACCAACTTAAATGATAAAATATTTTCTCATTTTTAAAGACATGAAATTAATTTTATAATCTCACAAGTTTCACATATGAAATTTCTATTTCTAAATTACTTTTCTTAGGCCTCTGTGTAGAAAAAAGAGCATTCTACAGACTTATATCTGGCCTACATGCAAGTATTAATGTGCACTTGAGTGCACGATATCTTCTACAAGGTATGTCCCATTTACTTTTATTCACTTTACCACACTTATTTTCACATATTCTTAAAATTTTCTTGGTATTCACCTGAATGGAAAAAATCGACCCTATTGAATATTGTGGAGAAAAATTCATTGTTAAATGGCAGTAATCAGATTTATAAGAAAGAGACACTGGAGCACTTGTAGGTGTAAGGGAATTAGAGGGAAAAAAAGGAAAAATAATGTTACAAAGTGTCAAGATGACTTAGCTATGGGATATTCTTTGATGTTCTCTAAGTAATGCACATAGAAGATTTCTATTACTTTTAACTGCCTTCAGATGTTGGGTTACGCTTCCTTGAATGTGACATACAACTTTGTAAGCAGACCACATGGGTCACTGCATTTAGGTTATGCATATTAAAAACTATCTGATAGCAAAAAAAAAATAAAAAAATGGTAGTACTCAATAATAGATACTATGAGGAAAATTTCAGCACTAGCTTGGCTCTTCACCTTCTTTTAAGAAGCTGCTCAAAATTGTGCATATCACATTATACATGTTCTTTCTTGTAGGAATTAAACTAGTCCCTAATAGCACAGTTTGTTCCTCATGAGAAATTACTGTATCAGAACTCTTTTGTGTGCCAACTTCAGGCCTGGAGTTTAATGGGTAAAAGCGTTTTCTGCTGCGCTTTATGCTTGAAGAATTCTGTTGACAAATTCGACTGTGGTTGATGTTCATTAGGAACATATTTCTTCTGGAATTAAAGTATTTCTTATGTCTTAGAAATAAAATATAGTAACTTAAAAAAAAGGTTTGAAATGCTAGTAATTTTAGGCAGTCATATGTTAATTGTGTATTTTGGTTTTGTGAATATGTTTATATTCAGAAATTTTATTTTTGTTAAACCTTGTTTCTCTGTAAAACATTTATTTTTCTTTCATGGATGGGTTCCAGAAGATAAAATAAATATATAATTATTATGTTAGAGGCTAAATTATATAAAACCGTTTTCATGGTTACATTATTATATATTTTAAAATATAAAATAAATTAACTCTTATAGGCATAAATAACTTAATATGAGCAAAATTACTAAGTTTAAAATTTAGTTTTTAATATTTAATTTTTTTCTTCTCAGAAACCTGGTTGGAAAAGAAATGGGGACACAACATTACTGAATTTCAGCAGCGGTTTGATGGAATTTTGACTAACGGAGAAGGTCCAAGAAGGCTTAAGAACTTGTATTTTCTCTACTTAATAGAATTAAGGGCCTTATCTAAAGTAGTACCATTCTTTGAACGCCCAGATTTTCAGCTCTTCACTGGAAATAAAGTTCAGGATGCAGAAAACAAAATGTTGCTTCTGGAACTACTTCATGAAATCAAGTAAATTATATATTACAACTTATACATTAATAGAAGAGTGACAAGTGATATCAAAAAAATTCTTAAGTATTCAATAGAGTGAAAGGAAAACTATTTAAAAAATAATTAAAAGTTATTTTTGTTCATAGGTCTTTTAGAATTGAGTTTTGTGCTAACCTGGTTACTAAAAGATACATATTTTCAGTTTTGAGAGCCATTCTTTTAGTATTTATACCCACATTATTTTCATATTTAATTGAACAGGTTGGGTGGGTTTGGTACCAAATTTCTACTATCTATCTATCTATCTATCTATCTATCTATCTATCTATACACCATATATTACTTTTTTTTAATTTCTATATTATGTGGTTATTTTTTAGATTTGAGCATAATAATTTGTGTGGGGGCATCAAAGTGTTGATTTTACTATATTTTCTACTCTGTTTTAATTCTAGTATTCATCACTGACCAGGAAAATGTTATATTAGTAGGACTACTAATATTTCATAATATATGAAAATGAATATTCTATGTTTTAAAATGCAGGTCATTTCCTTTGCATTTTGATGAGAATTCATTTTTTGCTGGGGATAAAAAAGAAGCAAACAAACTAAAGGTAATTATTTCATACTGTATCTATTTAGACACAAACTCTTAGTAGGTATGAATATAGACCCATGTTTTTTTTAAATCTTTTGTTTCAATTGTTTTTCAACCAAGAGAGACAGACAGACTGACAGACAGAGATGGACAGAGAGAAGGGGAGGGCCTAGAGCAGTCTCCATAGTTGTATGTCATCTGTTTTCAATATACAGTAGTTTCATCCCACAGGTGGGTGCAGGCAGGGCTGTGCAGGGCAGGAACTGGGCTGGGGGCCTTTGCTTGGGAGGCACACCTGGGATGGGATAATCCCATGTTTCTATACTTAACAACAAACCTTGGTATACATCCTTAAATTAAAAGAAAAATCAGTCATAACTTTTCTTTCCTCAAAGAAAGGAAGCAGGTCCAGCTTAAGATCTAGTTTATGTAATGTTCAAAATAACAATAACTGAAAATCTGTGTGTCATTGGACATTTTACAGATGGCTTTCACATTGATGGCCTCCTATAACAAGTAAGAGACTGAAAATTAAAGAAAAAGGATCTACTAGAGCATGAGTGGTATTAGTCTGTCTTTGGCTGAACAGAATTCTGTAAATGGTTTTGGTTTAATTAGAGGATCCCCTTTGTAGGGAGAGGGCACAGTGTTTTGTCATTCATCTTACTCAATGGAAATTAAGGCATTTAGGAATGCCAGTATGCAGTTGTGGAAAGGACCGAAGACTCCACAAAATGGGGTTTGGTTTCTGCCTTGCCTCTTTTTAAAAAATCCTTTACTTTTTTATTTTTTATGTTTCAATTACAGTGTGACCACAAATATTTATTTATTTATTTAAAGATTTATTTTTATTGTTTTTTGACAGAGAGAGAGACAGACAGAAAGTGGAGGGCCCAGAGCAGTCTCCATAGTTGACAGCATTAGTTTTCCATATAGTTTCACTCCACAGGTGGGCAAGGGCTACGCAGGGCAGGAACTGAGCCAGAAGCCCCCCAAATAGGCTCTGGCAAGAACTGAACTGGGGGCAAACCCCAATTCTGCATATGGGTCCTCATGGGCCAGGGCCGGGATTTGATCCTTGGACTTTGGGGCTGCAAAGCGAGAGCTTAACCCACCGAGCCATCCCAGCTTCCCCCAAATATTATGTTAATTTAGACATACAATTTGCCTTACCTCTTAATAGAGGTATAACCTCAGGCAAGACCATCTTTGTGTATATTTGGCTCAAAATACTACAAATATAAACTATTACTAGAAAAAATTATTAAATGCTTACTTACTACATGCAGAGCATGGTTTTTGTCAAAGGAAGAAACAGCTCCTATTCTCAAGGGGTTTCTATCCTATTTGGGGAGCCAAGTAAAATTATATCTCTGTTCTCTGTTATAAAGCTATATAGTAAGTAAAGGCAGGTGGCCTTCAGAAGCTCTGGGCTTGATCTGATTTTATCAGAATATTTATAACAATATTTTCTGTTTCTTAGACTTTGTTTCTTTGTATAATGAAGAACCAGATTTTATGCATTTTCAAACAAAATACTTTTTGCACTCAGTTTTTTGCTGTTAGATAATAGTTATTTTTGACCTCCCATCTACCTCCTACTGAAAGCATTCCTGCTAGAAATACATGCCTCAGAGCTTATATAACCTCCCAAAATGCTTCCAGGAACTTAGAAGTGAGGGGGAAGATGCTGTAATAACACTTCTTTTTTTTCCTTCCTATTTTCAGTATCTTCCTTATTTTTAGGATACTTACTGGTTTATTGGATAGTGTTTTGGCATCCACTCTTTTTATATTGGCAGATTAGAAATAGTTCTCACAATGTTTTAATTTTATCAGAACTGAAACACTCAATTTTGATGTCCTATAGAGTTTATCAGATAATTTTTCTGATTTCTTTCACCGGAAAGGAGTAAAAAGAAATAAGAAAACTTGTTAATATCAGAGATTTACTTTCCTAACATAGTAGTTTATGGTGAACATCATGGATTTGAACAGTCACATTTTAAGATTCATTTTAAAATCTCCTCTTGTTTATTTTATACTCTATCAGTGTATGGTTAGAAATAGAGGACTTGCATGAAAAAGAATTGTTGAGTGTTCAATTCAAAATAGAATGGGCTTTCACTTGAAGTTTTATAAAACATTTGAAAATTGGATAAGAATTGTTTTGTGGTCTGTTGGTTTCAATAAATATAAATCATAGTATATAACCACAGCATGTTTGATTATTCTACCTACTAATTGTAATTTTAAGTATTGACTTGTATAAAAAAGGATAATCTGTTAGCAATTTAGTTATTTTAAGGATTATAAATTTTTTAAATCTGAGATAATTTTGGAATATACTCAGGTTATTATTAGACCTTGATTGCTATTTGTGGAGGTCACAGAATTTTCTCATCTGATCTAGTAAATTTATAGCTTATTAATTTGGTTCTAGCATATTAAGTTCACTTGAGCACTTGTGCTTGGTTTTAATTTTGCAATGCTATTTTGGTTATTGTAAGCGACCATGCTTACTCTCTGTATATGCCATACAAATATTTACTCAAGAGCTGCTACATTCATGTATTCAAATTGGCAAACAGATTCAAATCCGGAATTTAGAAAAAGTCTACAAAAGCAAGAACAATTGTTTATAACAGAAGCTTCCATCCTTTACAAGTCTGAGAGTCCCCTAACGTTAAAAACTTTTAAGGCCTTTCCTCATGACAGTGGTATTTTTAATATCAATTGTCAAAATATAATTGCCAAAAAGCCATAATGCATTTCAGTAACAATTCTTAAAAGTTGTGTTTTATTGATCATAACATTTAAATCCACTTGGTAATTTATAGTACATACATGTGAGCTATGTATTCTGTCTATATACAATGCTTGTCTACAAACAGATTTTTGTAGGCCCTATAACAACTGTTAAATCCTTCAGAGGTCAACACTTCATAGGATGGAAACATTTACTTTGATTTTACTACTCTGTTATTAGTGTTAAAAGTGTGATTTTTATTTAAGTTTGAAACACAAGTTTAAAGGAAACCTCAAATCACCCAAATTGTAGAGTATTAGACTAATATTACTGGGTAAATATTTTTAAAAAGTGGGTTTAAAATTAAGATTATCTCTTACTAAACTTAGTCCAAAAGGTACAGAAACACAAGATATAGAACATTGCTAACATATAGTTATAATTAATAGTAATAATTTGGACTTTGTATTAATACAGAAGTTGTATTAATGAAGATATAAGATCTGGGATCCTATAAAAGATCTTTTACATGTTATAAGCTGTTTCAGAATCTCAAGGTGATTGAAACACCTAGGGAAAGACTATCCCCAGAGTAAATTGAGTTCTGCTTTAAATAGTGGGTTACAATCTACTGATTTATTCCCATTTTTAGACCTTTGGCCCTGTTCTCTTCGGTTGAGTCTACTCTGTGATTTAGCACATAAAAATAAAGAGAGAAAATACGCTCCCCAAGTTATTGGACAATTGGTATAATGGAAGTTCCTTCCATCTGAACAGTATCTCAGATTTCCTGTTTAAAATACTGTATGCTTGGGATTCCAGTATAAGTCCAGGACAGGGGGAGTCATGTGGAGGATCAATTAACAATTACCATTGAAATAAAAGAAAGATGTGTTCTTGGCTTCCCTTCTTTTCCCCTTATTCCTTAAGGACATATGCTGCTTTTGGATGAGCTGGATGCATGTTGCTCTGTTATAAAGAATATAATACCCTAGTGTTAATGGATATATGTATTTGTTAGAAGTATAAAAAGGGAACAAATTCAGAATGTTCAATTTTACTTATAATGGTTTCTTTCTAAAACTTGGTGAAGGCATATGGATATTTATTATATTCTGTGTATTTCTGCATGATAATAATAAAAAAAGATCTCATTGTTTTATCCAATTAATAGCAGTAAAAGGGCTTTAATTTAACTATTATGAAACCAAGGTTTTTATTTTTTTCCCTCTTTATTCTTCTCTCTCTCTTTTTGGTAAATGATGCTATCTAACCCCTGTCCCCCTCCAGATACTGACATTAGTTGTAATGACATATAACAGAACACCTCAACTCAATTACCTTTGTATATATTTACAGATAATTAAGCTTTGGAGTCAGGCACGTCTGGGTCTAAGTTTGCTGTTTACTGTATATGGGAATTTAGTATAGTTACCTAACTTTTCTGAACCTCGTTTTTTGATTCATTAGGTAATAATATCTCCTTTTGGATTTGTGGTGAAGATGAAATGAAATTGTATATGTATTATAGATTTTGTTGTTTAGAAAGTGTTCAGTGAATGTTGATTTTAATTCTTTCCTTTGTTGGTACTCTATAGTACCTTGTACAAATGTTAGGCGCGTAGAAAATAGTATTTGACTATTACAACATCTTAAAAGAAATGTAAAATTGTTTTCAGGAGGAATTTCGACTGCATTTTAGAAATATTTCAAGAATCATGGATTGTGTTGGTTGTTTTAAATGTAGACTGTGGGGAAAACTTCAGGTAAGCAAATATAGTCCAATCTCATTTTTCATTTATTCTTTGCACAAATAATTTTCTGATTTTTCTTTTTAATTTCTATTATAGACTCAGGGTTTGGGTACTGCTCTGAAGATCTTGTTTTCTGAAAAGCTGATAGCAAATATGCCAGAAAGTGGGCCCAGTTATGAATTTCATCTAACCAGACAAGAAATAGTATCATTATTTAATGCATTTGGAAGGTTAGTTTGAACGTGTTGAAATTGTTTCCTTAGCCAAGTAAGTCTAATGCAACATGCATAGTCTCAGATAAAACTGGGTAAGGAATAGTGAAATTTATAGTGAAATTATTTCATTACAGAATTCTATGAATTTAAATGAAATATCTTAAGTATGTCTATACACATAATCATTAGATATTCACTATTTTCATCTATTGATTTTATAATCACGATTAATTTACTGATTGGACTTAAGTATTCATCTTTCTGAATTTGTATTTTTAAAAATTACTTAAAAGTAGTCTTTTGTGGTGCCCAAATAGTTTTTGAAGGTCATGGAAAAATCATGTTGTTTAATATAGGTGTACATGTAAAGTTTCTTTTATGCATTCACTATCATGTAAAAAGGTTAATAATTATTTTTAAATAATTAATTTCATAAAAATGATTAGAAGATAAGCTTGAAATAAGTTTATATTACAAAATTTAAGTATGACATATTTTCTTCTGGCCTATCATGAGAAAAATGCAGAGTTTTAGAAAAAGTAATTATTTTCTAAGGACTACTTTCTTCATTTAAAACAATTATAACTTAATATTTTGGGCTTGAAATAACTGACCTTCAAAATTACAGTACATAGAAGTTTGACTGTTATATTTCATTGAGTAATCTGCTACTTTTTTCATGGAGAGCAGAGCTAAAGTATACTTAAAATAACAAAGTTTACTTTTTATAAAAATTAGTGAAAACTATTTGGTCACATGTTTATTTTAAAGTCTAGGAGTTTTGATTCTTTGTGTATTGATTAAATATGGTATATTGATTAGTTTTCAGTATTCATATGCTTATGCATATTTTAACGCTTATGTACTTTATAATTATGTACTTTACTAGACATATAGATATACTTTAGAATACTTAAAATACCTAAGTATTTAAATATTTGTATACATTGTAATTCTATATTTTAAAACTTTAACACTGAGTTCTGAATAAAATAACTAATTTCTGGCCAATATTAAATTAGTTTTACCACATCAAGTTGAGCACTGAAGTACAACAGAATAGACTAAACTGTTTATGTACCTTTAAAATGTTGAAATATAATTTTCTCTGTGCTCTAAAAATGCAAAGTGAATAAATTACAGAGAAATGTTGTCTAAGATAATTTCTGAGTGAAATTTTTTTTTGCTTACAGAATTTCTACAAGTGTTAAAGAATTAGAAAACTTCAGGAATTTGTTACAAAATATTCATTAAAGAAAACAAGTTGAAATGTGCCTGTTTCTGGACAATGGAAGTTAGAGAGTGGAATTTCATTCAAAGGCATAACAATGACAGTTTTAAGGCAAACATTTTACATAAAGCTGCTTTTGTAAAAGGAGAATTATATTGTATTACGTATGCAATTTTTTAATGTAAGTCTATGTTTAATATTATTGTGAATAAAAGTAATACTTTGATAATGTGGTACAAACTTTAAAGTTTAATATTGAATAAAATCAGGATTATTAAATTCATATATGGTAAAATTAAGTAAATAATGTTTTAAGTCTCTCAAACTAGAATTTCATGTAAGAAGATGTAATATAAATAAAACTATGGCCAATGTGACAAGTGTTTAATAGAAAAATGCAAAGGAGGTTCATGAATAACCCATATTTAACAGCCTAAAATTTTTCAATATATTTAGAATTAACAGATTTAGCAAATAAAAATACAGAAAGCCCAGTTAAAATTGAATTTCAGATAAACAATGAATTGTTTTTAGTATAAGTATGTTGCATGCAATATTTGGGACATACTTATACCAAAATTATTATTCTTTATTTAAAATTCAAATTTAACAGGGAGTCCTGTGTTTTTATTGGGTAACCATACAATACATTGGTATGAAACAAATCACTTTTAGAATTATATTACTGTTTTAATTAGCTTGTGTTGGTGTGTAGAAAGATACAGTGACAAAAGAGGGCATAGGGGGTTTCTAAACATTGTGAAAAGTTTCATAGATTTATATATTTATTTTCATAATACTGTTTATTTTTATATCATTTCAAATTTACAGAAAAGTTTCCAGGATAGTACAAAAAACTCTTTACCCACATTCACTAAGTGTTCATACTTGCTTTATCTTTTATGCCTTCTCTCTATATATTTACATGTATTATTTTTTATTCAAATCATTTGAATGTCAGTTATAAGCATCATGCCCTTTGAACCCTAAATAACTAGGTGTGTAATACCAAATAATTTATTTTAAATGATTTTTTTTTCCAGAAAAAAATATAGAACTGTAATGTGATAAGCCTTACAATAAGGAATGATTTAGAGTTTCAATCTGAAGTTCTTTTTGTTTTGTTGCCTTTTTAATGCTTGATCCTTATAGTTACAGGGCACATAATTTTTGTTTTTTTATACATGATATTTATTTTCTTTTTCTCCCTAAAACTATACTGTAATACTTGGAGGTTTTCATTAGTAGAAGCTCTTCAATCATAAAGATACTTGAAGGGGTTTAGGAATTTATATCACATAGTAATTGAGGAAAAAAAGAAACTGTATACCTCAAAATCATGTGCCTCTTTCTATGTCTTAGCAGGTATACTATGGTTGAGATGTCACATTATTAATAAAGCAGGGCTTACTTATATAATAGTTTAGAAATGTCACTTTATACTGCTGTATACTTTTTCTTCTGTGTCTCTAAGGTCTGTTATTATTTATTGCTAAGCATATAGTGGGTATCTAATAAATATTTGTTGAGTGAATTTATGAATATGCAGTTAGTATATTTTAAATGAATATTCAGAGAGCTAAGTTTAACAATATGTGTGTATTTCCTCTTTCCCCCTTATCTGAATAGAGCAGGGAAAGAAAGACATTAACCTACTTAAATCTTCTGACAAAGGACTATGAAGTGAGCACCATATATAAAAGTTTAGGACATTTGTAGTTCTCTGAAAATATGGTAGATGGGTTTAAATGGTAATTTTATTTATATACCTCTCTCATGCCCCACCCTTTTTTAAAACAGCCTCTTGTTTTGTTTTGGTTGTTTTGAAAGAATATTCATATCTTCACTTTGTCATCTCCCACCTGCTCCTTAACTAATACCTGGCTTTTGGCTCCATGGTTCTTAAACTCTTTCTTTGAAGTCTAAAATCCGAATTCTAAATCCACAGTTCAGTTCACAAGGCATTTCTTAGGTCTTGTTTTTCTTCTACATTTGACACTACTGACAGCTCTTTCTTTAAAAATCTTCCCTCATCCCCATTTCCTTATATTTTGCTAGCTCCTTATGCCTCCTTTTTAGCATCTTTTCCTTTATGCCTTAAATGTTATTCCTCAGGCTTTCACTCTTGCTCTCTTAATTACCACCATTTCTCACTTTTGGGTAACTCCAATTCAACAATTTCTAAACTCTTAGCTTTAGACCAGACTTCCTAATCCATCTGTCTACTACAGATCTTTACTTGGTTGTCTCACAGATACTTGTGTCTTAAAACAATCGTTCTCCCCCAAATCTACTCTTATGCCTATATTCCTTACTTTAGTTAAATTCAGAACCATCAACATCTAAATTCTCTAGGCTCACTGCTCTCCTCCATGTTCCTCCTATGCTATTCATGTGTAAGTGCTGCAGATTTTATCTCCATATCTATGATACATCACTGTCTCCATTTTCCATTGCTCTTACCTAAGTACTATACTAACCTCTCTCCTTATACCCCAGTCTATCTATCTCTTCTCTTATGCTCTTTGATCCTATTAGAGGGGGTTTTCTAGACAAAGTCCTCTGACGTGTCTCCTAGCTGCACCTCCCCCACCCATGTTCTGATAAAATAGACTTAACAGTTCTTCAAATGCACCATGATCAGGCCTCCACACCTTGGTGCATACTGTTCTCTTTGCTTCCAGTGCACTAAGCTATCCTTCCCCATCTGGAAAATTCCTGTGTATCACAGGCCTAGCATAAAGCATCACCTCAGTGCAATCTCCCTGTTCCATCCAAGGAGGACCATATCTGACTTCCATTTTTTGTGTCACCACTGTAATTACAACCTACCTCTATTGTGTCACTTATTGTATTGTATTGTTTTTTGTTTTTTTTAAGCCTCCTTTACTAGAATGTGAGCTCATTAAGGGCAGGAAATGGAACTTTTATCTTTTTTTTTTTTTGTATCTGCATAGCATAGTTTTTGGCATATGAACATTTAATAAATGTTTGTTGAATAAACTGCTTTTAAAATGACAACTTTGTTATATTAGAGGTCATACCTTCACTCCAGGTATTCTTGTGTTTTTTTGTTTGTTTTTGTTTTTGACAGAGAGACAGAGACAGAGACAGAGAGAGAACTGAACTGGGGGGATCTCCCCAGTTCAGTACATGGGTCTGCAAGGGCCGGGGCTGGGATTCGATCCTCGGTCCCCGGCACTGCAAAGCGAGCAAACCCACTGAGCCATCCCGGCTTCCCCCCAGGTATTCTTTATAGCAAGTCTGTAGACTCCCAAGGATCTGTGTCTAGAGGGTCACTAAAATTGTATTCAAAATTTGGTGTGGTTTGGCAAGTTATGAAAGGGATCTATTATGGAAAAAATAGTAAGGCCTCTCCTTTCAGGGGAAAAGGAAGCATCACTGAGGAATTTCTTGAATAATCCAAGAATAGCTACCCAAGTTTATGGGCTATATAAATTTATTTCTGTTTAGGATTCTAAGGGAAAGGAGAGGGGCATTATAAGTATTTCACACAAGGATTTTTCTTAGCTTAATTTTGAATAAGCATGTGCTATCTAATATATTATTTTTTAAAGTAAAGTGCATAGCAATTCATATCAAATTAGTGTATAAAACTAAGGGACATGATGTCCAGAAGTAATTATAAGCTCACTAATCAGACCATCACTGGTAATTCTGGGTATTTTCTATTTTCATTGGTAGCACTAGGGTCTTTATCCTTTTATGATAGAAAAATCAGTGTAGTTCATTAGGAGGAAATTAAGACAACCAGACCTCCAAATAAAAGCACAAACACTTTTATTTTTAACAGTAGTGTTTTGTTACAATTTAGTGAAACAACAAATAAATACATTCATTGGCCACAGCTATACTTTTACAACCAGTTTGAAACTGATTATATAGCTGAGAAACACTGTTAAACAATAAAAAAGGCAGCTATGCATAAAAAAGCCACTAGCTACAAATTACATCTTTTGTAAATCTACAACCAGCTACAATGTATGGTCAGAGTTTCAAAATTAATGGTCATCACCTAAATGAAATGATAAAAACAAGTACTGCCAATTACTGTAGAATCACACACTTAAGCAACAAAATGCACTGTTGTAGTTAAGGAACCAAAAAGGAAGGTTTGAAATTGTCATCGTGTGCTTCAGTGCAGGATGAACAGGGAATCGGTAGCCCTTTGATTTTTATAAACAACTCCTTTCGAGACTAAATGTAAAGTGCTCCTAGTGCTTTGGAATTTTTTTAAGCAAAAACTGGGCCAGAAGCATATCTTTCTTTGTCTTTGGTGATGTGGGATATGTGTATAAAGAGTCAAATGCAAGCATTCAGTCAATGATAGTCAATGATAAGAAGAGGGAACATGTAACTTAAATTTGGAAGAATCAACCAATGCAGCTGAAAGAACCAAGTTATTTCATCTAACATATTTATTTTTTAAGTAATTTTTGCTTATCTGATAATAAAGGAACTTTATTTAGGGAAGCCTTACTAGAAAAACCTTTACCTTATTTACTTTGAAGCCTAGGATTAACAAAGACAACACAAGATCTCTTCAGATAGCTCTAGATAATTAGATACCTAACATTATAAGGAAAATAAGTAGTTGGCATTTTGAAAAGAACTCTAATAATTGAAGTTGTAATCAAAACATACTCAAGGGCATGTAATGTCATATAAATACAAGGTTAACTTCTGTACTGTAAGTTGTTAATTTGGTTCCAATGAGAGAACTGATGAACCTAAAGTAACATAACTATAAGTTTATGCTTCTGATTGAATTCAGAGTCATTTTGTGTGATAAAAAGAAGAAATTTCTTTGTGTACTAGCCTCCTAAAAAATCAAATGCATGAAACATTTTATTTATTGGGGTTTTACCTACTATTATACTTTGTGAAGTTACTGCATCAATTATTAAAATGTTGAAAGGTATTTTAAGTAAAAGTAGAAATAAAATACAACTTTCTAAGCAAAGTAAAAGACAGAAAAGGACTGTTGTATTAGTGCCAAGTCTGAAAAAATAGATTAGCAGACAACTGTATAAAGTTAGGCATCTTTAAGCGTGTTGTGACAACTTCCCAATATTGCCTGTTGCCTTGGCATCTTGAGGTATTCAGCATCTCCTTCTTTCTATATAGACACTGGTAGAAAGTGCATTTTAAAATTCTCTATTACCTTGGCCTACCATATATATATATACACGTATATTTTATTTAGGATAGGACATTCAAGACAGTTTTAATGTAATTCTAAAAGTATTCCAATATTATTAACCACTGGTTTTATATTTACCTAGTTAGTACCTTCACATCAGTTTGCTTATTTAGTATTAAAATTAACTTGAATTAAATTTAATTTGGCTTTGCCCATATACAAGATATAAAAATGTGAAAACTAAAGAAGGACTTATGTCTTAGAAGGTATTGCACTTGAGTTCACTGCAATAATGTATTAGGATTTAATTTACCTGAGGACAATCCTGATTTTTTTTTTTTTTTAGGTAAAATCAGCTATTTCTTGTTTCAGCTAAACCAAATGATTTTTTAAAACTGTATTCGTGTTTCAACTTAGATATTGTATATTTTATGAATAATTCTTAAATGCATCTGTAAACTTGTTTAGTCCCAAGAAGTTTCTACCAGAATCTCCCTATGTAAAAACCACTATTGCTTTCTTAAAGAATCATGCTTATACTACTACATATGTCTAAATCATATAAAATAATCACTTGACCAATTCTATTCAAAGTAGCCACATAATTTTCACGGGTATACTTTCTTCTTGAAGAAATGGCTGTGGCTTTCCAAAGAACACTGCTGGTCATCACTGTAAAGATTTACTACTATTATTTTTTTAAAAAATGAATTGGTTGAATAATTTTAGTTGGTATTTTACAATCATGCTTAAAAGAACTATATTCAGTGATTACATATTTTAAATAGATTTTTAAAAAGAATGACACATTTTTTTATGCCTTAATTTTGTGCACTGTTCACACTGTAAAAATTTTATTGGGTAAGAATTCCACACAGAGTATACCACTGAAAATAAAGGCCTTGATTTTAGTAGAAATATTGCCTCCTAATTAGGTGTGCAATATAATATCTCACTGTGAACACTGGAGTGTGACTTTGGGGATGGCAGTGTACTCTTTCAGAATAAAAAGTGCAAATATGCATTTGATGTTCTAAAGTCAAGATGTTTGGAGGCCATCAAGTGCCTTAAGATCTGTCTTTCTTTTCTCCCACTCTAAACTTTCCATTTTGCTTCACTTTACTATGAAGAGGTCAAAAGTAATAGCTGTGTCCTCTGCTGAACCCAGCCATATTTCCAGGTGTTGTTTTCAGTTGCAACAAATAATGGAATGTCAATGAAAATGAAATTTAAACTCATTGAATATACACATTCATAAAAAACAACTGAAGCATCACCACTTGGCAATGCAGTCAATTTTGTGGTGTTACATATAAGTTATGATGATTGTTCAAATCTAAATTACTACAAGTAAAGAGCAAAGGGGCAGTATCGGTCATAGGTCCATTCAGGTGGGGAGAGACTGTGTAACTGTTGCTGCCACACCCTGTCATGGTGCCATACCAGCCCAAACCTTGTGAATTTGATAAACTGCAACAACAACAAAAAAAAGTCATAGGACTATGATCAGGATATAATACGGTAAGTCACACTGGCACTTTTACTTTTCAACAAATTTTATAATACAGTTAGTATCAGATATATTGAAATATGTTTGTTGCCAAATAACAAAATTTAATGACTTTTATTTAATATTCTTAATTCTATATTACATATTACAAAATAATTAAAATACTACTTACAACTAGTAGAAGTTGATTATCAGATAATAATAGTGCTTATTATGTACTAGGCTATATTCTAAGTCATTTGTGTATGTACACACACATGTAGAATGGTATATGCTCTATTACCATTACTATTTTATTGATGAAAAACAGGCTAAAAAAACTGAGGTTAAGTAACTTGTCCAGATGAAGTGAGGATTATGAAAGATACTATATCAGGCTGTAAACATTACCTACGTGTGTATTAAGGCTTTCATTTTGCCTTGATACATGGCTAATGGTATGGCTTTGCAATGGTTTTAGAATGAGTGCCCAGGAAATTTTCCATGGCATCTGAGCTTCCCAAGAATTTTATCTAGGTTCTCTTCTGTGGATATATAATCACTATAATAGTATTCCTTCCCTGCTCAACAACCTCCATCAGCTTTGAACAAATAAGGGATCCTGAAATGAAATGATACCATTTTATCTCCAAAGGCATTTCTCAAATAAAGGTAGTAGTAGTAGACTACTATAGTAGACTCTCTGTTAACTGGAACTCAAGCAAACAGAAAAAACAAACAAACAAACAAAACATTGAAGAAATAATAATTTAAATAAAATCTCAGGATGTTATGCAGCTGCACATCATATAAAACCTGACTTTGCATGAGGTGTTAGGGTCTCAAAACAAGCAGATATCCATTCATTTTTCAAGAAAGCTGCATGCAAGTTTGCCAGTACAGCTTCATCTACTGATGTAGGTCGAAAGCCATCCACATCTACTTCCAATTGTGTTCTAGCTACGTCATCAGACACTGGGGATTCTGATATGATGTCTACCCAGTAAACTCTCTACTACTACTATAACAGTTTTAAGTGTATATGTGTGTTTTTTTCTAAGTTACTTGAAGTTAAAAAAATTATGTCAGTGAAGTTCAAGTTGAAAAGTTTACTGACTGCTACTTAACTAAAATTGTATACTGCATTAACAAAACTGTTTTTACAATAAAACTTACTTTAAGTTTGTCTTTATTTGTCTTACTTTACTTTTAATTACTGTATTTCAATATTAATATCAAGGCCTACATTTAATAGTAAATCAAGCAACCAAAAACTACATTTATCCGGCATCTACCAATCCCCATGGGTGCCAGTTAACTAAGAGTCTACTGTATATGGGCTTAAGAGTCCAAAGAGAGTTCTTTATAGTATAGGTCCCCCTATGGATTTAATACCTACTGCTCTAAGCATCAATATTAACTGATCCTATTTACTGACATATATAACAAAAATCACCTTTTTCATACTTAGGTTAAAGCTTAGATTTGTTCTTTTTAATTTATTTCAGTACTAATTTCGCACATCTACCTTCCTTCTCGTGAACTTCCCAGTCTTGGCAGGTCATCATCACTATCATATCGTCTTGGATTGTCGAAAAAGTAAGCTCTGGAACTATAACTGTGACTATTGATCATGCTAGCAGGTGCCTGTGAACAAAGTATTAGATATGAAGATTTACTTTTCAACCAAGAAGGAAGGCTGGGATTTATCATGCTCTTTAGTGTTAAACTTTGCCAAATGCAGAAAATCAATATAAAGCTTCCATTATTTTTAAAAATAAGAAGAACAGGTACTACAGAATCTTATGATATCATACCAAATTCTGATTTACTCTCTGTGCCCGGAAAAACAGTACCACCGACCATGCTGGCACATGTTCCCACAGAAAGAGGACCATTCCAAATACTATGTACTCTTCTCCACCTATGTCTTCTATATGAGCCTGTAAATAGAGCATAGCAGAGCACTTTTGAAATCGTCCACAGTTAACTTGTTTAAGATAGGATAAATGAAAACATATCAACTATAAGCAGATAAAACTCTAAATTAATTTTTGATAATTTGTGATTTCTAAAGTAGTAATATGTATCCTCTAAAGGACATAAAAATTCATTGATGTTAATTTAAATAAAAAGCTATTAAGTTTTTCAATGCATCAACTTATGAAAATATTTTTAATAAATGGATAATATGGAGTGATCTCATTTTTAGTCTCCATAGTTAGAAGGTTATAAAATAGACTATTGGTTTCAATTGCTCCATAGGGAAATAACACTTACCCTGAGTTACACCTGTAGAGAATGTAACATGTAAGTCGCTCAACTCTTCTGTTATTAAAATATGCTTTGGGGCCTAAACTCCATATTGAATTTCCTTCTATTCTACTAGATGTTGGGAGAGAGAAGTGGGAAAGGGACTGAAGTGACTCTACCGCATGGAACCAGATGTGAAAATTCATTCTCTGTAGAAAGATAACTGAAATTCTGATAAAAATGGATTCCAGGATTCCTTAAATTCAGTACAAAGTTAAATTAATATAAATAAAGATATGACATATAGTATATCAGATTGTACTTTTTGGAAGGGGCTAAAGAATGCTGGGAGATTAAATATGCATAGCTAGAGTACTTGGAATTACCATAACACACCCAAGAAACTGTGAATGCTCTCTCATTATCAAGATTGATAATGCCAGATTTTCATAAAAGTCATTATGTAAATATCTAAAGGGGATGCCAGGATGGCTCAGTGGGTTGAGTGCTCGCTTTACAGCCCTGGGGTCCGACGATTGAATCCCAGCCCCAGCCTGTGCAGACTCATATGGTGAGCTGGGGTGTGTCCCCAGTTCAGTTCTTGCCAGGAACCATGCAGGAGGCCCCAGGCCTGGTTCCTACCTTGTGCAGCCCCATACACACTTGTGGAATAAAACTATATTGAAAAACTAATGACGTACAACTATGGAGACTGCTCTGGGCCCTCCCCCTTCTCTTTGTCTCTGTCTCTGCAGGTCAAAATAATAATAATAATAATAATAATAATAATAATAATAATAATAATAATAAAAAAAAAAAAAAAAGAATAAAAACAGATCTTAAAAAACAAAACAAAACAACATCTAACACTGACGCAAATATTTAGGTCAAGCTTGTCCAGCCTGCGGCCCACACTCCACATGCAGCCCAGGACTACTTTGACTGTGGCCCAACACAAATTTGTAAACCGTCTTAAAACATGAGATTTTTTGTGTGTGTGTGATTTTTTTAAAGCTTATCAGCTATTTTTGTGTGGCCCAAGACAATTCTTCTAGTGTGGCCCAGGGAAGCCAAAAGGTTGGACATTCCTGATTTAGGGTATCAGAGTTTTGGGGGGTAGAGATACTTATTAAAGTCATACTCATAATCATTAAATAATGATAGGCAATCAATTTATCTAGAGATATTTAAATACTATTCTTTAAAAATTAGTAAAATAGGTTTATGATCAATAGATTTATGGCACTATTAGTATTATTTACAAAAAGAAAAGACTCCTTTGGTAGAAGTTCTCTCTGAGGAATGACTTGAAGTACCTACCACACGTAAATGAGGATTTTAAATACAGAATTTTAAGTATGATTATTAATAGTAGCTAGAGATTCCATAAAAGTAAGTGAGGAATCACTTAAAATGTTCTCCTAGTAAAGGCTAACTTCATTATCCTATTATTAGATTGGTAATACATGGTAGATACTTACCTTATCTGAAAGATTATCCCAGGCATAATTAAATGGGCTTTCTAATGTATCCTGAGATATGGTGATAACCACCAAATTATAACATGCTCTTGAAGAGTAGAGAAGAATGACTACAGAGCTTACGACAACAGTCTGGCACAGAGACATACCCTAAAAGAAATAAAAACCATCATCACTATACTCTGCATATTTGTCATGACATCCACAACCAATAGTTACCTCTTGAAATGCACTCCTAGAAAACACTGAATAAGTACTTGTTAAAATAAACTCTTTATTATCTTGCTTTACGATTACTATTCTTAGAACCACTTGTTATTTACGTAAACAACCCTGTTAATACAAGTACGTTCTTTGTCAACTTGCCCAGTGGTAACTGGAGGATGATTTGTTCTTCCAGAGTTACCTTATTCCCTTAAGTAATACATGAGAAAACAAGTTGGTAAAATATCTGAGCTACAACTCATATTAATCAGCCAGGTAGGTTAGCCATCATGAGAACAGAATGAGGAATAGAAGCATCAGTCCATTTGATACACTAAATTTCCAGTAAGATACAAAATTAGAATAGAAATACAGCTCCTGTTATTTGCTTCACTCTATTAGATTCTTTTAGAGCTATATTAATCCCCTACTGATACCATTATGTTGATGACAAAGTGATGAAGGCACCAAATGCACTTTCAAATCCATAATATTTTAATACTAAGGCTTTTCACTGTTTTCTAAATATAGAAAGCCCTTATACAATGTAGTGGTTTTCAACTGAAGTGTGCATGTTGGAGAGAGGTGTGGTATTAACTTTTGCAGGGATCTTAACCTGGGGTCTGTATCTCAATAAAATTAATTTCTTTTGTAACCCTATTTATCTTATGTATTAAAAACATTATTTTGAGAAGTGATACAATTGCCAAAGAGATCCATTGCAAAAAACATTATATGGTGTTTTAGAAGTTCATGTTTTGTATTATTGCTTAAGAAGGGGGGTTATGTAGTAGGTACAGAGTTTCAAAATATGAGATGATGAAAATATTGTGGAGATGGACAGTTGTGATGGCTGTAAAACACTGTAAATATACTTTAATACCACTGATCTGTACACTTAAAAATGGTTAAAATGGTAGATTTTATGTTCTGTACATTTTACCACAATAATAAATATCTTTCTCAACACCCAGCTTCCCTGTTTACCTCTAAGACGCTGAGAAGGATGAAGTGTTAGAATTCTGACTCAATGAAGAAAAGAACCTACCTCAAAGGAAATGGGTGAAACTGATTTCTTATTTTGTTTAATCAAATGAAATGTAATGAAAAGAACCTGCCTCAAAGGAACTGCGTGAATCTGATTTCTTATTTTGTTTAATCAAATGAAATGTAATGAAAACTAACTTTCAATAGGCCTTACAAATGTTAATACTTTACCTTATTGTGTCTTTTGCGACAGAACATTTTTGAGTAGCATTATGGTCAAAGCATCATTTTAAGACCAACATTCAGAGTTTAAAGTAAAAGAAAATGAAATTTTAAATGCAAGTATGACGAGAACTTTAAAAACCAAAAATTGTTTTTATAGCTTTCCAAAGTAGAAATGAAAAAGCCATTCCAGTATCACAACCTAAGTTTTTATACTGTATTGGCCAAGTATACACACAATACAATATAGCTCACAGGCTAGTAAAGCCCTATGCAGTTGACATAGCTGAATGTCTGCTAGATGGAAAGCCCATAAAAGAAATTATAGCATTGCCATTTTCCAATGCTACAGAAATGTACAGATTTAAAAATTTCACTGAAAACAAAGAGTAATTTAATATCTTATCTACAGAATTATATTTCTGCCTTACAAATAAATAAATCTGATGTAGCAGGACTAATTTTCTTTGTATTCATATGGTATCAGTACCAACTCATTAATGAAGATATTCTTTTATGTAAATGCTTGAGTAGAATTACAAGTGGTACTGAAATATTCAGTGTTGAAAACTCTTCTGATTGTTTATCCTGGCCAACTGTTGATATTTTCACTAATGGTACAAAAGCAATGGTGGGTAAAACTTCTGGGCCTTTGCACAAATCAAGGCAGTGGCACCAAACTGTGTTGTATTCTTCACTACTATGTACTTCCAGTTAAAAAAGAGTCAGTTTCACTTAAGATCCTTAATGAAGCAATGAAAACTCTGAATATTGACCCTAGGGCATGTGTTTATTTAATACTGTGTGAGAAGATGAGACATGTACTTAAAATAATTCTGCTGTATACTAAAGAACAGTTCAGTTGTCTTGAAGAAAAGCACTTATGTTATTGATTTGCAAGCTGAAGTATCCACTTTTTTTCATGAAACACCATTTTTTTATTGTTAAATTTATTGGGGTGACATTGATTGGTAACAATTATATAGTTTCCAGATGTACAAATCTATACTACATCACCTATGTATTGCATTATGTGCTCATCGCCCAGAATCAGCTCTCCTTCCATCACCATATATCTGGTGCCCACTCCCACTACCCCTCCTCCCCCCTTCCCCCTCCACTCAAGTAACCACCAAACTATTGAGTGTGTCCATTAGTCTGGTGCCCACT
>PVKE010021464.1:0-26486 GCA_004027555.1 Craseonycteris thonglongyai | reverse complement strand
TAAGAAGAGCCAGGGCTATACCTTGGGTCTTTAGTTTTTAATAAAACAATCTATTCTATCTTATTAGACTTCAAAATTGGGATAAACGCATGGGCTTTGGATTACAGTCCAAAACTAATTTTGATGTGTGTGTGTTCTCTATGTGATGTAACTTTGATGTTTATGTGTATATATCACTCTGATGACTTTAAGGGTATGTGTGTCTATGTGTGCACGCACATGCATGCATATGTATGCTCATTAACACTAGATGGTAAAATGGTATGTGTGCACGTCTGTGGATCTATGGATCAAAAGTTCTCTTCCAGAGGCCAGACTATAGCCCCAGAATTTATAAATTCTTTCAAACTCATTTTTTTTTCCATTTTGAAGGAGAACATGTGCTTTTATTATAAAACAACCAAAAAGAATAAGAAAAAGGCTCAAACATGTCCATAAACCTTGTCTTCACTGAGTCACGGTCCTGTTCCATCCTTCTCTCTTACCATGCTTTTTTGAAGTGAATAAATTTACTTTCTCTACTTTCCTCATTCTTTATTATTTCTCAGTTCCCTATAATTGGACTTCTGACCCAATGTTCTATTGAAACAACTACTGAACAGATCTCTGACAAATTAACAGCCTAATCTAATGGACTTGTGCTATGCCTATTTGACGGGTCCCACGTTTGATGATGTTCACCACCACCGGATCTTGAAACCCTTCTCCATTCCTTGCCAATGGTTTCTCTTGATCGCACTTGTACCTTGCTTCATCTCAAACACCCTTCCTTCTCCTTCTTAGCATTTGTCTTTTTCTCATAGCCCTCCTCTTTCTGTACCCTATCCTGGGAGCACTATTATCTACTCCCATGATTTAATATCTACCTGTGTTGGAATGACTCTGAAATCTATCTCCAGCCATGATTTCTCTCCTGAGTTTTGGATTCATGTGTCTAAGACAATGGTTCCCAACCGTTTCCCACTTGTGTACCTCTTTTAAACCCATTTCTATAAATTACACTCCTTGTTTTTGAAACAGATATTTTTAAATACTGACACTTTTGTTCAGTGCCTATTTTAATGTAAACTAGTGGAAATGAGGTAAAAAGTTAGGAAAGAAAAATTACTACACTAAAAGTACAAATCACAGATTTAATTTTACAATATTTGTAACACAGTTAAATGCTGTTAGTGATTATATTTTGTCTATCCCTGAACAGCCCAACGTATACCCCCAGGGGTACACATACCATTGCGTGGGAAATGATGATCTACGAGTTTGCCGCATCAGTGCACTTAGTTATTTTCTGGGAGCTTGAAAATCATCATGTTCAAAAGAACAGTACCTTTGGTGTGTATGTGTGTGGTCTCTTTTTATAGCACTTTCACCTATCTTTTTACCTGAGCCAAAACCCAGAGAACCAGCCCACATTCCTCTCTCTGCTCACCTCCCTGCTCTCAGTCTCCAAACCCTGTTGACTTAATTTCTTAAAGGTTTCTTAAAGTCCTCTAAGTTCAGGTCTGTATCAGCTGTTGGCAGAACCTGTTAACTGGTTCCACGTCTGGTCTTGCTTCCCCTAGATCATCCCCTCACTCCACCTCCAGGGTGGTCCCTCCCAAATTAATTCTTGCCTTGTTACCTCATGACATCACTTTCCCTTTGCCTGCATCATAAAACAGTGCTCCTTACTGTGACTGCTGTGCCATGGCAGTGCCTTTTCTTCACTGTTCCCCATGCAATTCTCTGCTCTCACTTCATGTGTTTACTGTGCCACCAGCAGCCCATCCCTGGTACATGTTCTCTCACTCTCACTTCAACTTCTTCCTATAGCCTTTCTCTCAAATAGATTTCTTTGCTTTGGGATGTACTGCTTCCTAAATATGTTATGTGGAATCATTTGAACCTAAGTGCCTGCCTGAGATCCTGAATACTCTCTGTGGGGACTAACCTGTACAAATCCCCCAAGATGTCTGGTGTTTCTTCACTACAAGTTCAGAATCCCCTCACTGATGGGAAAGCAGATGAGTTGCAAGATAATGACTTGGAATGAGTCATTGGCTAACTAGACCCAAGCGCCATGTCCCCCCCAGGTAACTGCAGAAGCCAGCATGTGGGTCTAGAGAAAAGGGGGTGGGGTGAACTGAGCAAAGGCCGTGACTTTGAGTGAAGTTTCAGGAGGCCAAGATTCAGGCTCGACATGTACAATTCCCACCCTGGGCAGCTTCTTGGCAACGTCTTAGTAAATTATACTTCACATGAATCCCCAAATGTACTGATTCGCTTCCTCCAGGCATGCATGGCTGGGCAGCAGCTTTCTGCAGTGGGGAATATTTAAAGTGCAGTGTTAGCAGCTAAGAAATCAGACCTTGCCATAAGCGACAGGGAGATGCTGGAACAGGCTTGGATGAGGTTTCTAATGGTCGGAATTCCTTTCCATCCTTCTTCACCTGGCCAACTTGAAACAAATCTTTGAAACTTCTCTATTCAAAGTATGGTCCACAAAGGCTTGGGATCTGGTGAGAAACATGAACTCTCAGACCCCATTCCAGATCTATTAAATTAGAAGCTGCATATTAACAACAATATCCTCAGGGGATTCAGTACCTACTCGATCAAGAAGTGTTGCTTTAAAATACTTAATACATAACTTTCTCCAGACTTTGAACATCCAGATCGTACATACTGACCTCATTTAGTCCTCCTGTATCATCTTGTTAATAATGAAAACATTTTTTTTTTTCTTTCTTAACCGTATGCTATTTGGGAATAATTCATTTACTATCTTCCACTGTCCTTGAATCCTCTCTGCTTAACAGAAATATAATGCAGGTTGTAAATAAAAATGAAATATGTAATTTAAAAATTCCTAACAGCCACATTTTAAAAGTGAAAAGAGACAGATGAATTTAATTTTAATCATATAACTTATTTAACCCAATATATCCAAAATATTATCATGTCAAAATGTAGTCAATATAAAAAATTATTGAGGCAATTTACATCCTTTTCATACAAAGTCTTCAAAATCCACTGTGCATTTTACATTTAATACACACGTAGCTTGGACAGTCACCTTTCCAGGGGCTCAATAGTCACCTGTGAAAATGTGGACAATGTAGACCTGGATGCTACTGTTCTTTATTTGTGGAATTCTATTGTTGAGCACAGTTGCCTGGTATGTAACATGCACTTAATGAATTTATTTAACAAATACTGAGTGACTACTCTATTCCAGGCTCAGTTCTAGGCACTGGGGATATAGCCGTGAATAAACAAATTCATTGTCCTTATGGAATTTACAGTCCAGGGGAAGAAGGGCAATAAATATACACATTAATAAATACATCCTATCTTGGGTACAGGCTACTTTGAGGAGATGACACTTGAGTAGAGATTTGAATGCAATAAAGAGTGAGCCTCAGAAATACCTAGGGAGGAGATGTGGGGATAACTCAACAGTTGCTTTGCAACTGCAAGGTTGGGAGATCAAATTCCAGACCTGGCCTGTGCAAACCCATGTGCTGAATTGCAGTGTAACTGGTAACTGCCGGGATGGTGGTGAAGGTTCTCGCCTCTCATGCAGGAGGCTTCCAGTCCGGTTCTGTCCTGTGCAGCCCCACATCCACCTGTGTGGAATGAAACTATGTCACACCTAATGATGTACAACTATGGAGACTGCTCTGGACCCTCCTCCATTCTCTCTGTTTCTCTCTGTCTCTCTCACCTTCACTGAAACAATAAAATAAATCTTAAAAAAAAAAAGAAAAGAAAAGAGAAAGAAGAAATACTTAGGGCGAGGTAAAGGAAGCATTGTTGGCAGAAGGAACTCAGAAGCAAAGGTCCTGGAGAGGTGAAGTGTGTGCTCAGCAAATTTGGGGGTATTGAGCTGCAGTAAAGTGAGTGAGGAGGAGGGACAGGAAATGAAGTAAGAACCCAGACGACAGATGATATTGGGATTTGCTGGTCATGGTAAGAATTTTGGATGTTATACAACGTATGATGAAAGCCAGTGGAGAGGTCTTGAGTAGGGGTGTGACACAAACTGCTATTGGTTGTAAGCAGATCCTGCTAGCTCTTGGGAGAGAAGAGACTGCAGGATGGCAGCAGGAACGCATGTGGAACTAAACCAGAGTCAGAGGCTATGAAGTCACTCTCTTGACCCAGGGACTTCTGACGCTTGTCACTGGTTTCCCAGGGGAGTTGGTTCGGGAGGGTGAGTGGTGCATCTCTTCCCAGGACGTCGTTCATGCTACTCAGCCCCATGGCATGCCCTTTCAGTGTGCTGTGTCAGAGCTGTGTGCCAGGGGGCCCTCTATAAGCGCTTACGTATTCCTCAAACTTTTTCATGTCATTGTGCTTGCTGACTGACACGCCACACTGCATAATTTATGCCTGGCTGAGTCCTACTGCCATGCATTTTTCATCCTTTAAAAACAAAAAAACAAGTAAATATACAAAGATTCTGTGTTATTGTATGAGGCTTTCCTGCTCAGCAAAGTGTCAGTTTGACAGCCTTGCTGCCTCTCCCAATACCGGAAGTCTGAGTGGTAGAACGACCCCCTTGGGGGCTGATTAAAATCTCTGCCTGGTGTCACCTGTCTGAAACAGAAGCCTGTGCCTTCTGCCACCAGGCATAACACTTCCAGCACTGAACTTGAGGCATAGGGTTTTATGCTTTGGAATAAAATTTAAAACTGTCTCTGCTGTAAGGTGTTTGGAATTTAGCCTAGTTTTCAAATTGGATCTAACTTCAATTGTGACAAAATTGTGAAGTCAGTAAAGTTTGCTTTTGGTGGCCCAGATTACTCCTACTATGACTGCTTTTTATGTCTATGATAAAAGTAACTACCACCGCCATTGCCACCACAATAACAATAGCTAATTTTTACTTATTCCAGGTACTGGCTCTTCACGATCTCATTGAATCCCCTCAACCATTTTATGGAGTAAGTACTATTATCCCCATCTTACTGAGTGGGGGCATAGGGGTGGAAATGACATTTAGAGAAATAAGTAACTTGCACAGGTAGCTTGAGATCCAAACTTAGGTTGGCTTCCCTGAGGCCACATTCTCTACCACTATGCTAGATTGCATCCAAGACTTCCTGTGTTTTCCATTTATTCACTCATTCGTTTTACCATATCCTTAGTTTTCTCATAGTCCTTCTGGTCATAGTCTATACTATAGGAAGTGATGGAAGAAAGAGAATGTTCTGCCTGGCGATGATGCTAGAAGTCAGAGCAGAATCTTTATCAAGGGTCAGCCCTATTGTTATAGAGCTTTTTCCTTGTTATGCTTACAATGGTTGTTTCGTAGATAAGGACACTGAGGCTGCCCTAGGTTGGGTTCCCCAGAAACAGACCTTGAGATGAGGATTCCTGTGAAAGGGATATTAGCAAATATTCCTAGGTAGGGTGGGGATATTGGGATGGAGAAGGGTAGAAGGCCAAGCAAAGGTGCTCAGTTTTGTCTCAAAAATTACAGGAAGCTCTTAATTCTTAATTAAAGTTCTCTGGAGCTTAATAAGGCCTAAGCAGCTCTGGGTCTTTATTCAGAGATGTCTTCATGAAGGACAGGGTGACTGTAGTATTTATACCCTGTCCCCATCAGTCACTGGCCGGAGGTTGTGTACATCCTCAGGTACTCAGGGCTCTCTGTCAGTCTGAGGACATCTCTGACAAAGCAATGCTTTGCAGGCCTGTCAGAAGGAAGAACACTATAGGCCAGTCTACACAAAAGTGGAAAGGAATCATAGTGAAAATGGGTAGAGTTCTGACAGCATCTGCCAGAGGAATAATGATGGGATATGTGTTTCTCCAAAGCGGTGTAACTGCAATTAAAACCAGGGTCTAATTCATTTCAAAGCCCTGGTCTTTGTCTTTCTCATTATAGTTATCCAGGGCTGTATTTGTGAGTGACATAGAAACTTTTCCAGGGCCCCTGAAGTCTTAATCCCAGTAAGGTACTTTTATCTACTTGTAAAATTAGTTATGTCAATGAGACTCAACAAAATTTCTGCTTTGGAGTTCTTAGGGAAGCTTGTTATTACAGTAGACACTCAGTTAAATGACTCCCATGGAGATTGGTAGCTGCCAGATAAATGTAAAGAGACTCTCAGTTAGCCGGCACCCATGATAGATAAATGTGGTACTATGTCTTTGGTTTTGTTTTGCTGGTTGCTTTAGATCCAGTTGCTTGAGTTTTGATTAATGGAGAGTCTTTACTGTACTTACTTTCTTCATTTTTTTTTTAGTTTGTATCTTTTGTGTAAATGGCTTTATTGAGATACAGTTTACACAACATGCAATTCACCCATTTAAACTGTGCAGTTCAATAATTTTTACTGTATTTACCTAGTTTTACAACCACTAACAGTATTTAATCTTAGAACATTTTCATTACCCCCAAAGAATCTTCTACACATTAACAGTCACTCCCTACTTCTCTTCCTTCATGCCCTGGCAAACATTAATTTACTTTCTGTCTCTATGCATGTGCCTATACTAGACATTTCATATAAATGAAATATATAATACTCATATGTGGTCTTCATGTCTGGCTTGTTCCACTTAGCATAATATTTTCAAGGTTC
This sequence comes from Craseonycteris thonglongyai, assembly GCA_004027555.1. Classification (NCBI taxonomy): domain Eukaryota; kingdom Metazoa; phylum Chordata; class Mammalia; order Chiroptera; family Craseonycteridae; genus Craseonycteris; species Craseonycteris thonglongyai. Next base: position 19,911 of record PVKE010021464.1, on the reverse strand, counting down.
ATCTATATTGCAGCACATATTAGTACTTCATATGTTTTTATGCCTAAATAATATTAGATTGTAGGCATATACTAAATTTTATTGATCCATTCATCAGTTGAGCATTTGGGTTGTTTCTGCTTTCTGCTATTATGCTATAAACATTCGTATGCAAGGTTTTATGTAACATTTTTTATTATTTGTTAATTCTCTTGGACCCAGGGTGGAATTGATAGAATGTATGTTAATCTTATGTGTGACTATTTAAAGAACTGCCAGTTTTCCAAAGCAATTGTACTATTTTGCATTTCAATTAGAAATGTGTGAGTTCTGATTTCTTTATATCTTTGCCAATGCTTGTTATTGTGTGTCTTTTTTATAATAGGCATCCTAGTGGAAGTGAAATGCTATCTCATTGTGGTTTTCATTTACATTTCCAATTAAGAATGAGGTGTTGAGCTTCTTTTCACGTGCTCATTGGACATTTTGATATCTTTGGATAAATACCTGATTGGTTTTTTTGCCAATTTTAAATTGGATTATATGCTTTTATATTGTTGAGTTGCAATAGTTATATATTCTGAGTACTAAAGCCTTATTAGATATATGATATGCAAATGTTTTCTCCCATTCCCTGCTTTGCCTATTCATCTTATTTTTTTCCTTTGAAGCACAAGTTTTTAACTTTAACTAAATTCAGTTATTTTTTCCTTTGGTTGCTTGTGCTTTAGGTGTCATATCTAATAAATAGTTGCCTAATCCGGGAACACAAAAATTTATACTTAATGTTTTCTTCTAAGAGTTTTATAGTTTTAGCTCCTAGAACTGAGTGTTTGATCCTTTTTGAGTTAGTTTTTGCATATGGTGTAAAGTAAGGGACTGACTGCATAGTTTTGCATGTGGATATCCAGTTGACAGTTCTACTTTTTTGCTTCAGGCACCATCCCCCTCAGCCCCAGCCCCCACCCCCTTTCTTCCTGCTTTCTGCCTGAATTACAGAGGTTATGATGCAGCGGCCAGCTCTGACTATGAGGCAAGCCTAGAGAATTTTGCAAATTCTGACACTGAGTTGTTGACTGGACTTTTATGCAAAACACTCCCTCCCACAAGCAAAACAAAACAAAACAAAACAAAACAAAACAAAACAAAACAAAACAAAACAAAGCAAAGCAAAGCAAAGCAAAGCAAAGCAAAGCAAAACAAAACAAAACCCAGAAAAATTAGCGCCCACCAAGCCCCCTAGCAAAAGAGGATGCCATATTGAGCTTGGGTGGTCTGTAAGACCTGTTTTTGGCCAAATGTGAATGACCTAAGGATGGACTCACCTAAGCTGGGCTAACTGGGTCCTTTCCCTTAGAAATATGGAAGGGTCAACTGAGACAACGTGTGAGAGAAGGTTCATTGTTTTCCCTAGCTGAGAGCTTTGAAGGCACAGTGGCTTCTGTCTTTCTGAGGGCTTTTTGTTTCTTTCCTGGATTCTGAGCAACAACCTCTCCTGCAGCCACCTTACTCCAACCCACTCTTTGAAGTTTTATGTTTGCCTAATTTGCTTTTTGTTAAGCTAGACTGAATTGGTTTTTTATTTTTTAATTTATTTTTTAGTGTTTCTTTTTTTTTTCCCCCTTGACAGAGACAGACAGGCAGAGAGAAGAGGGAGGGCCCAGAGCAGTCTCCATAATTGTACATCACTAGTATTCGATATAGTTTCACTCCACAGGTGGGAGTGGGGCTGCACAGGGGAGGAACTAGGCTGAGGGCCTCCCGAATTGTCCCTGGCAAAAACTGAACTGGGGACACACTCCAGCTCAGCATATAGGTCCACACAGGCCAGGGCCAGGATTTGATCCTTGGACCCCGGGGCTGTAAAGCAAGCACTCAACCCGCTGAGATATCCTGGCATCCCCCAGAATTGGTTTCTGTTACATGGGACCAAAAGAATTGTAACAGTACATTTTTTTACTGTCATGGTCTCATTCTTTATCAATGCACATGGCCATTCATACAATCACCTGTATTATTTTTCCACATGGAGTTGGTATGTGGGGTGCTAAATCAAAAACTGCCCTCAGGTAGCCCAGGAACCATAATGTTTTTTTCTTTCATAAATATAAAATAAACAATTTCCCCCAATAGGCCCTAATAACCATCTTATCATGTCATAGACAATTTACAAGCAAAGTTAAAAAGCAGGGCATATTAGAATAGTCACATGTTTATACAAGTATACTCTCTCTTTTATTTTATTTTGAAAGAGTTTGTGGTCCACGATATTTGTCACTCTGACAGACTAATGCCAGGCAGAATACAGAGTATCAGTCATTCCTTCACTTAGGAATAGACTAGTGGATAAGTCCATATCCATTCAGCCAGCCAGCCACCCATCTATTCACACAGTATTGGCTACGGTATGCCATGCTAACCAAAAACCTTAATATCACAGTGCTTTTGACCAAAAGACATTTATATTTTGGTTAAAATAAATTGCAGATTTTTGATGGGGGAAGGCTCTATGCCAAACTTCTCTGACTGGCTTTGAATATGGCCCAACACAAATTCATAAACTTTCTTAAAACATTAAGAGATTTTTTTTTGTGTGGCTCAGGGAAGCCAAAAGGTTGGGCACCTCTGCTCTATTTCATGTTGTTTTCACTCAAAGACCTACCCAGGTTTTTGGAGCCCCCACCACCTGGTCACTGCAATATTTTAAAGAGAGCATTGAAGGGTATTGTTTCAGAAATTACAGGCTGTGATGTAGAAGTGATGCATGTCCCTTTTGCTCACAACTCATTGCTAGATTATTCAAATAGACTATTCAGATCTAATTCTAAGGGGCAGGGAAGTGCCTTCCCGCACCCTGAAAGGGACGAACTAGACAAACTAGTGAGCAGCACTGTGTCCATCATTCTACCTCTCTCTCAAGACCCTCCCTGTGTCCTCCCCCTCTTCCTCTTCTCCCTTCTCCTTGTCTCTCTCCTTTTTCTTTATCTATCTTTACTTATCTTCATAAATTCAATTTAATTTACGAAATTAAAAAAAACCCTCTTATTGTAACATATGTGACAAGTAGATGGGAGAAGATTTCTCCTAATTATCAGATAGCCAAATAAATGCCCATGAACCCAAGTTCTTCTGCATTAACATTTGTAAATTTAAAGATAAAATCAGACAAGGAAAAACAGCATTATAAAAATGGAAAATTTGATAATTGGTTGTATTGGTTTCCGAAAGCTGTTGCAACATATCATCTCAAACGTTGTGAATTGTAACAACACCCATTTATTCTCGTACAGTTCTAGAGGCCAGAGTGAAATTAACATCCGAGACGTGAAGGGGCCTTGCTTCCTTGGGAAGCTCAAGGGCCTTCTCAGTTTCTGGCCCTTCTTTTGGCCCTTCTCAGTTTCTAGAGCTTTATTCGTCACCTTCCTTGACTCATGGCCTTTTCTCCATCTTTAAAGGCAGCAGAATAGCATCTTCAGGTCTCTCTCTGCTTCTCTGTTACATTACTTCCTGCTCTTTTGTCTGTTTAATCAAACCTCTCTTTGCCTCTCTCTCTCTCTCTTTTTTTTTTAAGATTTATTTTATTGTTTTTGAGAGAAGGTGAGGAAGAGAGAGAGAGAGAGAGAGACAGAGGGAAGGTCGAAGAATCCAGAGCAATCTCCATAGTTGTACATCACTAGGTGTGACACGGTTTCATGACACACAGGTGGACGTGGGGCCACCCAAGGCAGGATGCAAACCAGGAGCCTCCTGCATGGGAGGCGAGCACCTTTGCTGTTAGGTCTTCTAGGCCATTACTAGTCGAGCAGCTCAGCGTAGGATTGCATGAGCTGGGGCCAGGGCCAGAATCCAACCCCAGACCTCGTGATTGCAGGACAAGTGCTCAACTGCTGAGCTATCCTGGCATCCTCCTTCCCTCTCTCTTATAAGGACACTGTGATTATATTTAGAGCTGCCCACTGGCATTATCCAGGATAACCTCCACCTCCCAGGATCCTTACCCACATCTGGAAAGCCACTTTTGCCACATAAGGACATGGACAGGTACCAGGAATTTGGACCTGCATACCTTTAAGGGCTATTACTCATCTTGTCACACTAGTTACATGAAAAATAGCGAAACTGTGTGTCTAAAGTAGGAGACAACAATTAAGGATAATGTTCATTGATCCACCTTGGTACCTAATTTTTACAATAGTTACCTGAGAAGAATTTACAAGGAAAGAAATGGGATCCAAAACAGTACAACAATTAGTAATTGTAAATAATTTTCTATTGCTGCTCTTACATATATTTTTAATGCTGATTTGGTATTAGTTGTTCCCAAAGATTACATTTCATATTCAGAATCTAAATACATTTTGTTTTATAAGTATAGTGACTGGATTTGAGGCATTTAGCAGAAAATTCATTGCTTATATCTCCAAAATGAAACTTGTTGGAAACATTTTGTACATATGGGGCTATGAATTATGATTTCACCTTTATAAGATATTTGCAAGTCAGAAAAGCAGAATCATTGCTTTCTTCCTCTCCCCACTCCTCTGGGAGCAATGAATCTCATCGTTTGGCAGGTCAGAAACCCTCTCTTATACCCAAGCAAGCTGATGCAGGCACCCCAAATTAAACTAGATGCTCACAAATGTCTCACACATCTAAAGAAGTTGGAAGCCTAAGTTGAATATTAATGAGTAATGAAAGTTAAAAACAAAATTGCCTGTTGGAAATATGCTCATGAGTTATGAGAACAACTTCTAAGTCTTCTCTTCCCACTTCATTTTGAAAATAGCTGTCCATGAGGTGGTTAAGTGAGCCCTGGGATCCTGATATATGTTCCCAGGTTTACTGCAGACTCTTGAGTAAATAATTTGCTTCATATTGCTGAATTCTTAAAAAATAAAATTGCTCACCCTAAAAATTACCTTTTCAAGACTCTAGGGTAATTTCTGCCTGGTGTGTGCTGGGCCTTTTACCCCCATCTTTTGGCTATTAGACTCTTACTGAGCTAATGCAATTCCCTGGCACTTTTCTCTTGCAGCTGCTGACAGGGTGAACTTTTCCTTGGGCCTGTAGTGCCTGCCTGTCAGGTAGACTGTAACTACTTTCACATTTTTATTCATTACAGTAACCAAAGTGGGAATACTTCAATACCTCCTGTGGCTTCCGTTGAATCTTTGAGGTGATATGAACCTGATCTCATCAAAATTAATGGCTTATGGTTGTTCACACTATTACTGTTAATGGGGTTGAGCATGCATTATCCCCTGCAGACAGTGCTTATTTGGGATTTATCATACAGCACAGTCTGGGAGTATGGTTAACCGAGACCGTGCCCACCCTGTACAGTAAGAATTTGAAACACTTAGCAAAGACAGTTTGCAAAATGAATACTGTGCACAGTGGCTGCAAATTGCTGCTGTCACTCAAGCAGGTGGTGGTAAAAGGGAGCAATGATGTGTAAGAATATGTTTAAAATGTGTACCGGCGTTAATGAAACAAAAGGTATACTTTATACTCTGTAACATAAAATTGTTTTTCTTTTTGTTTTGTTTTGTTTTTAAGTATAGGATCTGGCAAGGCTGCACCTTTGGCTATTTCAGCCTATGACTCCTCCCCCTTCCCTAACTCCAGCAGAACAGAAAGTCTAATAAACTAAGCTTAACTTTGATATGATTCAGCCTCAGACTGAGGCAGGATAAGGCTGGATCCTAGGGCAAGCATATACAAAGGTCACCATGTAGTGTGAGGAACAAAAGTGGAACTGGGAAGAGAATCAGGGTCACCTGTGATACTGATACTGCAGAAAATATCAAAGTGGCACACACACACACACAATGGATATTACTCAGCTGTGAGAAAGAAGGAAATTCTGCCATTTGTGACAACATGGATGGACCTTCAGGAAATTATACTAAGTGGGGTCAGTCAGACAAGGAAAACCAAATACTGTATGACATCATATATATGTGGAATTTAGAAAAGCCAAACTCATAAACACAGAGTACAATGGTGGTTACCAGGAGTTGGGAGGTAGGGGAATTTGGAAGATGTCATTTAAGGGTACAAACTTAAGGAAGCCAGATGGCTCAGGGGGTTAAGTGCTCACTTTGCAGCCCTGGAGACCAAGGATTGAATACTAGTCCCAGTCTGTGCAGACCCATATGCTGAACTGGGGTGTATTTCCCATGCAGGAGGCCCCCAGTTCAGTTCTCATCTCTCAGTTCAGCCCCTGGCTTGAGGAGGCATGCCCCCCATGCAGGAGGCCCCCAGCCCAGTTCCCACCCTGCGTGGCCCCTGCCCACCAGTATGTAATGAAACCATATGGAAAACTGATGACATACAACTATGGAGATTGCTCTGGGCCCTTTCCCTTCTCTCTGTCTCTTTCTGTCTGTCAAAAATAATAAAATAAATCTAAAAAAAAAAAAAAAGGTACAAACTTGCAACTAGTAGGTAAATAAGTTATAAAGATTTAATGTACGGTATAGTGATTATAGTCAACAATACTGTAATATAAACTTCAAAGTTGCTAAAAGACTAGATATTAACTGTTCTCACTACAGAAAAGAAATTATAATTATATGATGTGATAAAGGTGTTACCTAACAGTATGGTGGTATGTATGTTTTTGTGTGTATGTGTGTGTGTGTGTTCACACACACATATAGAGGCTGTCTGGAAAGTATCCATCCATGTAATATGAAAAATAGAGGCTTTATGGATGGATTTTTTCTAGACAGCCCTTGTATATAATTTATTGTAGGAATTAACTCATGTGGTTATGGAAGTCCAGATCCAACTATCTACTGTTTGCAAGCTGGAGAACCTAGAAAGTCAGTGGTGTAATTCATCCCAAGTTCAGAGGCCTAAGAACTGTGAGGCTGTCGGTGTAAATCCCTATCTGAGTCTAATAGCTGGAGAACCATAAACTTCAAAGTCTGAGGGCCAGGGAAGATGGATGTCTCAGCTCATGTGGAGACAGAGAATTTGCTTTTCCTCCACCTTTTTATTCTACTCAGGCATTCATTGAATTGGATGCTGCCCACTCACACTGGGGAGGAGCATTACTCGGTCCACCAATTGAAATGCTAATCTCTTCCAGAAAAACCCTCATAGACACACAGAAAAACTATTTTACCAGCTATCTGGGCATCCTTTAACCCAGTCATGTCGACACATAAAATGAATCATTACAGATGCCAACCATATAGTTGGACAAGTGAGTGTGGGGCTCAGAGGAAAGGTTTGGGATGGAGATTAAATTTGGGAGTGGTTAGCACATAGATGACATTTAAAGCAAAAGATTGATTAAAATTATCAAAGGAGAGGCTGTTAGGACAAAAGTGGGCTGAAGGAGAAAGTACAGCAAGCAAAATAAGAAAGTTGCTACAATAGTAAGAAGGAAATGAGCACAACATTGAGCCATGGAAGCTGAAGGGAAAATACAGCTAGAATGATGGAGGGGTCAACTTTGTTGAATGTCACTTAGGTATCAAATAAGGTAAGATCTTAAAGTGTCTAGTAGATTTTGCAATAGAATTCATTGGTGAGTTTGAAGATCTTTTCATTAAAGTAATGGGTATGAAAGCCAGATTAGAGTGAACTGAGCAAGAAATGGGAAGTGAAGAGGAAACAATGTATGTAGATAATTTTATCAAAAATTTGTCCTAAGAGGGTGTAGGGAAATCTGGTACTAACTGAAGGGAAATATTGGTAAGAGGGCCTTATACAGATAATCTGAGTGCTGGTGGGACAATTCTTGTGGGACAACTTTTGAGAATATACATTTTGAATTCCATAAATTGCATGAGAGGTTGTATAGCATAGTTTAGAATCTTGGGTTGGGGAGCAGGCTTGCCTCATTTCGAATCCTGGGTCTTACCCTCAGTGGTTGCATGACAATATTGAGTGAGTTATTCAACCTCATCATGCCTTACTTACCTCATTCACAAAATGGAGTAATGATAACAGTGCCTACCTCATCGATTTTTTTTTTTTAAGATTTACTTTATTTTATTTTTATGAGAGAAGATGAGAGAAACACAGAGAGAGGGAGAAAGAGAGAGAGAGAGAGAGAGAGAGAGAGAAAGAGAGCGAGCGAGCGCCCAGAGCAGTCTCCATAGTTGTACATCATTAGTTGTGACATAGTTTCATTCCACATAGGTGGATGTGGGGCCACGTGGGGTGGGAACCCAACTGGTGGCCTCCCACATGGGAAGTGAGAACCGTCATCCCTGAGCCATCCCAGAGGTTACCAGTTACGTTGCAGTTCAGTACATGGGTTTGCATGGGCCAGGGCCAGGATTCGATCCCCAGACCTTGTGGTTGTAAGGAAAGAGCTCAATCTGCTGAGCTATCCCAGCATCCCACATCAGGTTGTTATGAAGATTAAATGGATCAATATTTGCAAGTCTTTAGAACAAAGCCTGGAAGATAGTGTGTATATTTCTATATTTATATCTATATCTACATCTATCTATATATGTATCTGCTAAATAAATAAATATAACATGCTATAAATAATCATAAGTAGAATTTCCAAGACATGAAGTATATACATTTTTTAAAACCTTTAGCAATACCACATTGCTTTTCACGAATACCACCAGCTTATATGTTCACGGGCAATAAATAAGAAGATTAATTTCTGAATGTCTTCACCATTATGTTTTAAACTCCTTGCATTTTGCAATGAATGCAAAAGAAAAACTAAAGGTATCTCATTATTATTTAACTAACTGTATTAGTTTGATTAATACTTAAATTAAACATTTTTCAGAAGCTTGTTGGAAATTTAAGTTTTTCCTTAAGTAAATCATCTGTTTTTGTCCATTGTTTATTTTTTCCACTGGAGTGTTTTGCTTTCCCATATTATCTTTAAAAAACTATTAAGACTTCTCTCATAAAACTTGCAACCTTTTGTTGTTTGCTTGTTAAATGGTGATTTGGCGGCCAAAAGGTCTGTATTTATCATCAAATATATGTACTTTTCTCTCACTTAGAAATGAGGTTGTTTTCTCTCTTATAATTTTATAGTTTAATTTTGTGAATTATATTTATAATCTAGCTGGAATTAATTTTATTGTGCAGTATAAAGTAGGCATTCAATTTTATTTTTACACAAATATAAAAATAATTTTACCAACATCTGTTAGTGAGTAACTATTCTTCCCTTATGGATTAGGCATAAACCCTTTCTCATATATAATCATCTTTAAACATTTGGCTCTATTTCCACTTTTTCTAGTCTTTTCATTGTTTTATCCTATTGTTCCAATGATCTGTTGGCCGTATTCCTGTTTCAAAGCAGCAGTTTGTTATAATGACTTTGAAATGGAAAATAAATACAAACAATATAATTTTATCTCTGATTCTGTAAGATCCAATATATTTTTTCTTCTTTGCTATTGATTGCATGTTTCTGCCTGCTTTTTATTTTTAACTTGAAAATTAATGTGTTTTAAAGTTCCACCTAAACACTGTGGTAGAATTGTGATAAAACTTGCATTATCCTTATGAAATAATTTAGGGTTATTAAAAGGCTCCCATGGCACGGTTTCTGTGTTAGGCAGAGACTTGTATGTGAGCAGGATCTGTGAACATTGTGAGATATCCCTCCCCTGATTAGTTTACTGACCAGCTGACTTTTGAGTTAATCTAAAGGAAGATTATTCAGGTGGGCTGGGCCTAACCAGGTGGGCCCTTAAAAGGGTGTGGACCCTCCCTGAAAGAGAGGATTAAAGTTCAAGGGGTAGGAAATTCCAAAGGAGGAAGATTCTCCCTTGCTGGCTTTGAAGATGGATGGAGGGAGGCTGTGTAGCAATGACCAAGGAGTAGCCTCTTGGAGCTGAGAGGATTCTCTGACAAACAGCAAGCAAAGAACTAAATTCTACCATCAACCGAAATGAGCCTGAAAGAGGACTCTGAGATACAGGTGGGAATGCATCCTTCTCACACTTTGATTTTGGCCTTGCGAGATCCTGAGCTGAGAACCCAGCCATGTCATGCCCAACTCCTGACTTACAGAACTAACTCAGAGCTAGTAAGTGGATATCATTTTTCAGGTGCTAACTTTGTGGTAATTTGATACACAGTGAAAGAAGTCTAACACAGTTTCCATTTATTAAACTGTATTTCATAAGCTTCAGTAAAAATTTATAGTGTGGGTCCTATATGTTTATGGGTAAATGTATTCCTGAGTGTATTGGTCAAAGTTCTTACAGACAACACAATCCTTTAGTAAACACCACCAGAAAGAGGGTTGCTTACTGAAAAAAATAAAAAGAATAAGAAGTTTACAAGAACCTCTGGGAAATTTGGAGAACCAGGCTGAGAGGCCAAATACGCAGAAACAAAGCATCCAGTTGGCACTGCCTACCACACCATGGGGCCTTTCTAGCAGTCACATGCTGCCTATGTGTTACTGCCATTAGCACCCCTGACATTCTGAATGCCTGCAATTCTGCTACAGAGGCTCTGGAGGAACAAAATTTTTCAGCCACCAAACTTGCTGGAAGATCTGTTTTTTCTGCCTATGGATGCTACCCACTGTTGTTTACTTTCTCCTCTAAGTTTTATGCAGTTCTGCTTAGCAGAAACCAGTCCACTTATCAAAGTTTACCTACAAAAGAGGCTGTAACATGTAGTTTTAAGGCTTCTAGCCTCTCTAATACAGGAAGGCAAGATAGCATAGAAATAGATGCTAAATGAGCACATTTACAATATCTGTTATTCTACATATTTTGCTGCTATTGTGAAAAATGATCATTTACTCTTAAATTTAAAATTATCTTGTGATCTTGTGATCTTGTATGTTGTTAAATCTAATAGTTCTTGTAAATTTCCAATTCACTCTTATAATTTCAAATTATAATATTGGCAAATAGTCATACCTACAAAAATTCCCAATATTTAGGAAGATCTTTCTTTGCACATCTTTAAATATACTTTCAGTTACTATGGTTTAGTTAAATAACCCCAGTCCCCAAATAACACAGTTCAAATTTCAGTGACCATGAGATATTAACTGTGAACCTGATTAAAGTACGTATTTTCTGCTAGCTCTTCAGTCCATGAATTACTACCTAGTAACAGATGCACATCATGACCAGTGGCCAATCATATCATGTCTTTCAGTCTGTTGGTGATTTGTCACTGTGCCCCTATTAGTACACCCATAGACAGCAGAGTGTATAGTTGTGCTGTCTTCTTATCTCCCAGGGAAAAGTTCATAAGATTGAATAATTGAAAGAGAGAAGTAACCCTGTTTCATCAACAAAGATGAAAGTGCAGAGAAGAAACAAAAGTGATAACACTGAAGGTAAAATTTGAATCAAGCATAAATGGAGTAACAGAAGAAATAACTGACCATGGACATGTAGACACCGCTGCAGTGTCAGCAATTCCAGATTTCCATCAAGACCCAGTGAGTGAAGACAACTTACCCATACTGACATAAACAAGGAAAGTGGTTGTCACTGAAAGGATAATGATGTCCTGGAGGAGTTGACACAGAGCAAAGAACTTCCCATTTCCATGATAATGAAAGTGCAAAGCATAGAGAAGATGCTTGCTCTGTAGATCAAGTTATACCATGAGAAGGAATCACTGTTGATCTTGATAAGGTTTGTATAAAGAAATAAGATACTTTAATTCTTAATGAGTCTCATGTTTTAAATTACAATGTGTCAAATAAATATTAGCTTTATTATTTTTACTCTCTTATAACTTTATAACTGACAATAAGTGAGTTTTTAATGTCTTGAGAAAATCTTTTAAAGATCATGGAGCAACAACCACTTTGTGTAGTTTTTGTTTGTATGATGATGATTATTATTATTTTAAAGATATATTTTATTGCTTGAGAGAAGTTAAGAGAGAGAGAGAGAGAAGGGGGGAGGGCCCAGAGCAGTCTCCATAGTTGTACATCATTAGTTGTGACATAGTTTCATTCCACACAGGTGAATGTGGGGACGCGCAGGGTGGGAACTGAACTGGGGCCTCCTGCATGGGAGGTGAGAACTTTTGCTGCTGAGCCATTCTGGTGATTACCAGTTGTGCCACAGTTCAGCATATGGATTTGCACCGGCTGGGACAAGTATTCGATCCCTGGACCTAGTAGTTGCAGGTTTCAAGGCAAGCGCTCAACCTGCTGAGGTATCCTGGCATCCCATATGATTATTATTATGGTCCTGCCTACATCCCTTATATTCTCACATCACTGAAACCTTCAGAACAGAGAGAAATAAAATTAGTGAGAGAGGGGCATTTCTTAAAGAATGACTACGCAAAATACAGAATCTTGGGACATAATAATGTATTCTAAAAAATTTGCACTGGTATATTTTGGGATTTAGTTGTTGGGGAGAAGATATTGAAAGCTGCTTTTATGTTCTTTTCTTTGATAGCTTTTAATTTTTTTATTTTATATTTAGATATGTTTTGTAAGAGTGCTAATGAGTTTCAAAAGGGTTGAGCTACATCTGTCCCATAACTTGATTGTTCAAATTAAGACCATTTGTGGTAGTGTGCTACTGGGATCTTTTCTGTCTTCCTGTGAAACACGGATGTTGTGTCGAGAAGGACAGTCCTTATTTTAGGTTGAATTCTCTCCTGTATAACAACACAGATTTGAGAAATATATATATTATCATTTTGGTAAACCTCTTAGAAGGAATCAGGGTTAAATTACTATGATCAAAGTAGATTTTCTCCACAAATTCACAACTCAGTCTTAAATATTTGCTATCCCAAAATATTTAGTTTTTAAAGCAAACATACCAGGAGTCTATCATTCATAACATTTTTATTCAATATTTTAGTGCATTTCACCATAGGGAGAAAGGGTTGGAATCATAAATTTCAGTGTCTTATAGTATATTTAGGGGACTGAGTTGTCTGTATAAATTCCTCACTTGTGGACTTATACTTGATTTGGAACAATCTTGTTCAACCTGTGGTCTGCAGGCCACATGCTGTCCAGGATGGTTTTGAATGTGGTGCAATACAAATTTGTGAACTTTCTTGAAACATTATGAGATTTTTTGCAACTTTTCTTTTCTTTTTTCTTTTATCTCATCAGCCATCATTAGTGTTAGTATATTTTATGTGTGGCCCAAGACAATTCTTCTTCCAATAGCCCAAGGAAGCCAAAAGGTTGGACATCCCTAGTCTGCAATGTATCAGTATTGAAGAAATCAAACAGAACAAAGAAAGGAAGTGAAAGTTTCAGAAAGAATATTTCATTTTGTTTACTGTTTTATGTAGCCTAGTATTTAAACTGTTATCGTAAGTTGTAGGAATCCCATACCTAGAGCATCTAAATGTGATAAAAAATGACTAATTAGCACAATAATGGGTGCTGAAAAATTAATAGTGTTGGCTTCGATTTAAAACAAAATTTTCTCTCAGCCTACATCACTGAATTCTTGAATTATTAAAGCTGGCTAAACTAGCATACAGATCCTCAAAGTGTCTGATAAAGACTGGGAATATGGATTGCTTTGAAATTCTAACCTAGAGCAATACTTTACATAATTCAGATCCTGTTAGAAGATACACAGATTTTTATCAAATATTGACTTTTTGGCAAAGGTCACGTGAAGACCCACACTTCTTTACTTTAGTCTTCTTCGGTCTTGCTTCCTTCTACTGCGTTGTGCAATTTTTCATTTTTCTCCTGCTATTGTTTTATTTATCTTAATATCTTTTTCTCCCAAAAATGTTTTGCATAAATCATCTTCATGAAAGTACAATGAAAACTACCTTGAAATTGTTTCATGAGAAAACTATTTTAATTTGTGATATGAAGGTATTGGGCAACAAATGCAATTAGATAATGTCCATGACTTGTAATTATATTTGTCATGAGAACAGAATGGGTCTACTTTGTCTTGTTCTTCATTTGTTCATGTCACTCAACATTGATTAATAGACATCTCAGTTCTATGGAGGTGGTGTATCAATGTGTGAATTCTTAAATATGTAGTGCTCTAAGGTTTGAAATAATTTATGGCAGTCTGTTTTGCTTTAAAAGCACATATATTCCCTAGAAAATAAAGTCTTCCAGGTAAACTGAAGCTATATTTAAGGAGAAAGAATCTCGCTATGTGCCAATTATATAAATGGTATAATTCACTATGATAGCCATTTTAATTTTGAAAAAATTGTCTAAGTCATGTAATTTAACTTTAGAAAAATGAAGATATCCAACTCAAACTAAACTTTCCCATTCTTACCCAAGATAACTATTTTTACCTTTTTGGAATCTACCTGTTGTGAGGAAAGAGGAAGATGTTCCCTTTTTCTCACAAAAAGGGGATCATACTGAGTATTTGCTTTGGAAACTGCTATTTTCACTTCACAATATAACTGAGACGTCTATCCATAATAGCATACTTACTACTAGCACTGTCATGAATAGATGTATTATCATTTATGTATTAAATTAATTTTGTTAGATGTTTATGTAGTTTCTTAATTTTATATTGTAATGAATCTGTGGTAAATGTCATTATACCCAAATAATTTTTTTCAGATCCGTATTTATTTCTTTAGTTATATAGCTAAAAGTAGTTTTCCATGGTTAACAGGACATAGAATATTACCAAAGTATACTCTAGAAGAGGTGTACTAATTTATGTTCCCACCAATGGAAATGAGAGTGTCAATACCTCCAAATATTTGCCTTAAAATTGTGGAATTTTATTTTAATATTTGCTAACTTGCTAGGTGAAAGGATAATATGCTGTTTTAATTTGGATTTGTGGTGCTTGCTTGCAAGAGTGAACATTTTCTCATTTGTTTTATGAACTTTGTATTTTTTTCCTTTTTTTAGAAAATGGTCTGTTTGTGACCTTTTTACATTAACCTACCAGAAAAAAAGCAGATTATTAAAAAGAGAATTAAAATATTAGGTGGATTAGATATATTAAATGCTACTTAAAATACTGGAAACAGTGAAGATATATCCACAGAATATAGAGGGCACAGTGAAAGTTGTAAACTAAATAATTGTTACTGAATTGAGGTGACCTTCTGGTGGAAAGGTTATAAGAAAGCCATTTCTGGACATCAAAAAGCTTAGAAAATATTTATCAGTACTTAAAAAAAATAATTTACATTTTAGTTCCACTGCAAGATGGTAGAAAATGCATGACTAACACATAGTGTCTGGTATGCTTGAGCTATTAAGTGCTTTACACATATTAACTCTTTAGGAGTCACAACTTCCTGGAAGGAATAATAATTAATTAAATAGGTATTTATTTACTGTAAGGAAATAATAAATTTTTGTATGCAGAAATAAAGCAGTGTTATCACAGCAATGCTTTATTTAATTAAAAAAGTTATAAAGAAATTATCCAACAAAAGGTTCTTGGTATTATACAGTGGGATGGGACAACATACAGGCATTCTAAGTAATGTTGAAAAATATTTAATGACACCTGGCAGGCACTGTGCTAATTTTTTTACGTTCACTATGTTCTTTAGTTACAACAGCTTTACGAGGAAGGTACATTTACTAATTCTATTATAAAGATAGTGTAACTGAGGCTTAGAAAAGTTAATTGACTCAAGGCCATGTATTAATAGTTAAGATTCAAACTGAGGTCTGTCTGACTCGTGTCCATCTTCATACCCACTATGTTCTACTCTACGTTCGAAGATATGTGTGGCTACCTAAATGTGTCATTATGAAAATCTTTAGAATCATTAGCACTGAGGGTATTTTTTTTCTTTTTTGTCTTTACTACGATTTGTTCTTATTACTTGTAAATTCAGGAAAAATGATTGGTGAAAAATGAATTGAAGAAAAAGAAGTTTTTGAAATAAACGAGAGAAGGTCCAGAAAAATTTCTGGGCACAGTTGATGTAGAAAATGTTACTTTCTCACAGGGAGAGACCTGAGGCGTAAGTAGCCTAATCTTCTTTGGCATTTTCCACAAGTCTAGAAATTCAAAATCTAAGAACAAGTTGCTGGTGAAGAGTAGGATGTATAACTTTTAATGTTTAAAGTTACACCCCTGAGGGCTGGCAGGTTTCCAGAAGCCACCGTGGTTTATTAGTTAGTTTCATCAGAAAAACAGAAGCCTCTCTAGGTATTTTGAAGAGAAGGAATTTAATATATTTTTATTTATTTATTTATTTATTTTTGACGAGAGAGAGAGAGAGAGAGAGAGAGAGAGAGAGAGAGAGAGAGAGAGAGAGAAGAGAGAGAGAGAGATACAGAGACAAAGACAGAGAGAGAACTGAACTGGGGGAGCTCCCAGTTCAGCATATGGTTCCGCACGGGCCGGGGCCGGGATTTGATCCCCGGTCCCCGGCTGCAAAGTGAGCGCTTAACCCACTGAGCCATCCCGGCTTCCCCAAGAGAGGGAATTTAATATAGAGAATTTATACACACGGGTTGTCAAAACAGAGGGAAAAGGAGTTGGAGCAGAAAAACACACATCAAGATGATACCCTGAGGAAAGCCGGGATGGCTCAGTGGGATAGGCGCTCACTTTGCAGCCCCAGGGACCGAGGATCGAATCCCGGCCCTGGCCGTGCTGACCCATATGCTGAACTGGGGAGTGCCCCCAGTTCGGTTCTCACTGGGGCGAGACCCCGGCCCAGTTCCTGCCCTGTGCACCCCCAAACCCACCTGTGGAATGAAACTATGTGGAAAAACCAATGATGTGCAACTATGGAGACTGTTCTGGGCCCTCCCCCTTCTCTCTGTCTCTGTATCTCTCTCTGTGTCAAAAACAATGCATAAATCTTAAAAAAAAAAAAAAAAGACGATACCCTGAGATTAGAAGCAGCCAGTGTTACTGGCTGGAATCCACGTGTCTACACACACTGCTTTAGTGTTACAGACTCTATAGCCTTTGGTGCCAAATTTGCTGAAGGTTTCTGGGAACCCCGTTTTTCTCAGCCAGAGCTGCAACCCCCATCAGTGCTGTCATTATTATTGTGTTATAGATGCTGCTCTTGCTGCCAAAAATGTTGCTGATAACTGGAGACAAATTCACTTTTCCTCTTTCTCCACCCATGTTGCCACCCACTGGCAGAATCTAATTGGAGTCCAGTTAAGGAGTGAGTCAAGAAAATTTAGTTTTCAGCTTCCAAGCTTTTAATCAAGCTGAGCAGAGTGAAGAAGCGCGGGGACAGGGACTGAGAGCAAAATCCACAAATGATTGCCATTGTCTACACTTTTGGCTGTTCAGTAGCCATACTTATCCTTCTACTTGTATTTAATTTTCATACAAAGTTCTACTTTCGTTTGACATAGTGCACACATTTCTTTTATAAACAGTGATGCTATCTCTTCATCTAACTCATTGAACAATTCCTCCTGAATGTTTAATATTTTACAAATTAAATGATAAAGCTACCCATCCCAAACCCCCTTTGAATAAAAAAATGGGGAAGGAAAGAGGGAGTTAAATTGGTCAATGTATACAAATATAACTACCTAAAAACCAAGGAAGAAAAACGTTTATAGTTGCTGTGGTCTTCATTTCTGTAACTTGTCACAAGGCTGTGTTGGTATTTATAAATTTCTTCTTTTCACTAACATTTAATTGTTATCCTTTCCTCTAAGTCAGCCTCTCTCTGGTCAAAGTTTTAAACTTTCATTTCTGAAGTGTCTGAATAACTACACAATTTCTTTTTTTGGGGGGGGGTGGGCACTACAGTCTTCTTTTAGCCTTTATTATTGGAATGGAAATAATAAGAGAAGCATTAGGAAATCCTAAAGTTTCTAAAAAAGTCTTCCTTGTCCTTAAGACAGTATTTATGGGTTGAGAGAGAAGTAAGAATGCAGCAAAAGAAGGTTTTGAGAGATTTTTATTTGTGCTGTTAGACTCATTCAATTTCAGTTTCATTTCAATTTGATGACAACACAATTTTCTTTTGATAATTAACTACCCTTTTTGCCATTTGATTTTGTGACCTAAGAAGCCTGAGCTATCTGGGTGGCAGTTTTTACTTTCAGTTATTTGAACTATTGTATCCCTCAGTGGAACTATTTCTCTCCTGGGAATGAATGCCTGTAAAATAGCAGAGACCAGTATGAGAGGATGACAAAAATCCAGTGAGTGAGCTATTAGGGTTTGTAAAGGAGCCACAACCAATTCTACCACTTGGTTCACTGATTCATATTTCCTGGTCATGGCAAAAACAGCATCATATATTGGTTATCAGTTTAAAGCATATACCATACCTTGAAGGATAGCACCTCCCCCTTGCAGGTCATATAACCGAGTCATCAGTAGGCCATTCTACTATTATTTTCATCAGCTGCTTCTGGATATAATTACACAATGGTCATGGTAGTGGCTTGTCTAGATGTGAGTCCATTGTTGCACTATTTTGATATAAATAGAGCCCTTGGTTGAGAAGCGATGTTGTGTGGGATACCACAGCAGTGTATTAGGTTACTGTGTTAATTTCCTTGGGCTGCTATAACAAAACCACATGTGAGATGGCTTAAAAACAACAGAAATTTGCTCTTTCAGTTCTGGAGGCCAGAAGTCTGAAGTCAGGGTGTCATCAGGGCCATGCCTCTTCCAAAGACTTTTAGGAAGAATCCATCCTTCTTCCAGCTTCTGGGGACCCCAGGAATATTTGGCTTGTGACAGTGTAACTTCAATCTTCAAAATCCAATAATAGTGTTTTCACATTTCCATTTTTACCCTCTCTTTCTTCTTTCATAAGGACACCTATCATTTAATTTAGGGCCTGCCCTAAACCCAGGATAATTTTATCTATAGATCCTTAACTAATTACAACTGCAAAGACCCTATTTCTAAATAAAGTCACATTACAAGGTGCTGGGTAGATATGATTTTTTTTTGGGGGGGGCACTATTTAACCCATTATACTGTACAACCAATTGTGAATGAGCCCTGATGTAAAGGAGCCATTGTCATCAATCTGCCACTAGTTGTCTGGTTGATCCCACATAGAGGGATCCACACTGTTCTCTGCTGTTAGCAGGTAGTGCATTCATCAGTGGTAGTAACTTGAGTAGCCTTAATAAAGAGAAGTCAGCGTTGTTGAGCCCTTCTTGCTTATTATGGTGTTCACTTTGTATATTGAACAAGCACTTTGGTGTCTGGGAAAAGGGCTGATTGTGTAATCTTGTCCTTCTCATTTTCAAGAGCCTCCTCTGTAGTGAATACTCTTTAGTGAGTTTTAACACAAGACCCAGATTTCCTTTCATTCTTGCTTAGTCTGAGCCACACATGGGTATGTCTCTTTCTAAGACCTCCTTATCACTGGTCAGGTTATCTTGTTCCTTCCAAATCTCTGACCACCTGGTTAAACCAGAGGCAATCTCTATGAATCAGTGAAGACCTGAACATCAGGCTTTTTCTCTGTCCTCATATAGTGGACAACCAGATAGACTTCTTGAGGTTCTACCCACTACGATGATTTGTGTTCCCAATGTATTTAGTAAGGACTATCATGCTATAGTAGCCCCCTTCCAGCATGTGTTGGCGTGTCATGTCATTCCCTCTATAAACCAGGCCCAAGATTTTTCTTCCTTAGCCAGTTGGTGATATGGAACAATCTATAAGACAGTATTTGTGGGTTGAGAGAAGCAAGAATGCAGCAAGAGGTTTTGAGATAATTTTATTTGTGTTCCTGGACTTGCTCAGCTTCAGCTTGATTTCAATTTGATGATGGATTGTTGCTGTGCATGGCCAACTTCATGATTTTATGGCTAAGAGAGCACTCAATTCATTAGGTGTAGGTTAGGTCCCTGATCATGTAGTACCTTTGGACGAGACATTTGTTTGGAACAGGGCTCACTAGCAAGCTAGGAGCTGTTCTTTGAAAGGGTATTTGTATGCATAAGAGAACATGGCTTCACTTTAAAAGTCTAGGGATTTCTGCTCTTATTGGGGACTTCTAGAGTCTTTAAAAACATTCTTTTTTTTTTTT